>PVLC010008319.1:20869-58991 GCA_004027655.1 Graphiurus murinus | reverse complement strand
TTTTTTATTCTTTTATTTTGAAACAGGGTCTCACTAAGTTACGGAGTGCCTCACTAGACAGCTGAGGCTGGCCGCGAACCCGGATCCTCTGGTCTCAGCCTCCCAAATGCTGGGATTACAAGCATGTGCCTCCATGCCCGGCTTTGTAGATTATTTTTCTTGCTGGTTTTGAATTCAATTCTGCTGCAGTCAAATCTCATACTTTGTAAGATTTTAACCCTTTTAAACTTATTGAAAAATATTTGTGTCTTACTATGTCGTGTATCTTGAAGAATATTCCTCTGCTCTTTAAAGGCATTTATATTGTCATCATTTTAGTACCTTCTACATTTCAGTTTAGGTTGATTTAGTTGATACTGTTGTTCGAATATTCTGTATCTTTGATCATATTTAACCAAGATACAGAATAGTTATTCTCGCAATTTTTGAGAATCAAGTATTGAAATCTGCAATTTGTAGATCATCCATTTCTTCTTTGATTTATAGCAATTTTTTGTTTTATAAACTGCTTGTCTCTATTACTAAGTGTATGCACATTGATAAGTGTTATATCTCCTGATGTACTGACATTTTAAAATTCCTGAAGTGACCCTGTTTGTTCTTAATAATTTATTAAGGTGGTATTACTAAGGTGATATAGTTATTAAGGTGATATTTATTAAGGTGATAATTTATTAAGGTGATTTTTTTATTAAGAACAAACAGGGTCACTTCCATGTCTATCTTGTCTAATGTTAATATAGCCGCTTCTTGCTGTTTATTGGCTGTACTTAGCACATTGCTCTTTCAACATTCCTACTTTTTCTGTCTTGAAACTAAGAAGAGTCCAGTGCAAACAGCTTGTAGTTACTTGCTTTTATATCATTTGACAATTTTTGCCTTTATATTGGTATGTTTAAATGATTTATATTTAATATAACTATTCGTATGACAGTATTTACATTTTCTTTATTTCTCTTTGTCTTAAAAATGCTCTTGTAGCCAAGTAGAGTGGTGCATGCCTGTAATCCTGGTATTTAAGAGGCTCAGACAGGAGGATCTCAGTTTGGAGGCCAGCATATGGTAATTCAGCAAGACATTGTTTCAAAATAAAAAAATAAAATCCAACTGGGGGTATCGTACGTGGTAGAGTGCCCCTGGATTCAATCCCCAGCACCACATATGTAAAAAATAAACTAAAATAAAAACAAACAACAACAACAAAAAAAGCTCTTGCTTTTTACCTTCTGTATTCTATTACTGTCTTAGGTTAAATATTTTTAGTGTGCCTTTTTAACTATTCTGCTGATTTTATGTAGTTATTAGATATGTTTATTTTCTTGGTGGCTAATATACTAATTGCAATATGCCTATTATTTCAGATTAATATTTTATTCTGATAAAATTAAGAAATATTGTTCCAATATAGCCCTATTTCCTTCATCGTCATGTGTGTATTGTTGTCATATATCTATATAACAAAAATCAGCATTTACAAATATTTCTTTGAACAATATAATATGTTTTAAAAATTAGGAGATTATATATTAATAAAGTATTTTATATTGGTCATAGTTTCACACTTTGAGGTGCTTTTCTTTCTGTTGTTGTTGGTTTTTTTTTTTTTTTTTTTTTTTTTTTTTTTTTTTTTTTTTTTTTTCCGTGTAGGTCCAAGCTACCTCCTGGAAGTCATTTTCTTCAAACTAAATGGACTCCTTTGTTGTTGTTTGTTAGCAACACGGTCTCTCAGATTTCACTGATAATGGGAATGTCTTTATTGTGTCATAGTTTTGTAGGATGGCTCTGGGGGATATAGAATATTGGTTAACTTTTTCTTCTCACACTAGAGCATGTCCTTCTATTGCCTTATTGCCCTCATTTTAGATGGGGAGTTAGCTTTTAAATGTAACCTGTATACAGGTCATGTTATTTGTATTTCCACATCCAAAATTTTCTCTTTTACATTTCAAACTTTTTATCAATGGGCCTTGTGTAGATTTCTGAATTTATTGCATCTGAGGCTTATCAAGTTTCTTGAATGTTCAGATTATTTTTTCATCAAATTTGGAATATTTCAAGCCACTATTCTTTCAAAGAATGGTTTTCTCCCTTTTTCTCTTTCCTCTGTTTCTGGTACAGTTATTTTGCTTCTGTCAGCATGCTTGCTGTTGTCACAACAATTTCATAATTTTGTTAATTTTTCCTAAATATTTTTCTCTCTGTCCTTACATTGTTAGCACTTATTAATTTTTCTTTACTTGCTAGTTCTTTCTTATGCAGTCACAGCTCTGTGTTTGAGCCTCTCTACTGAATTTTTATTTTATGTTATTATGTTCTTCATGTCCAGAATTTCCATTTTTAAAAATGATTTATTTTTATTGAAATTGTCAATTTATTTATTTCTTGTTACTTCCCTTTAAATTTTCAAACATGGTTGGTCTTTTTTAGTATTTGGAACACATTTTAAATAAATGCTTAAAGTCTTTGTCTATCAAATCTAACATCTGCAGACATTCAGAGACAGTTTCTATTGCCATTCTTCCCTGAGCATGGGTCAAATGTTTTCATTACTTTGCATCACTCATAATTTTTCATCGAAACTGGACGTATTAGACAATATAGGGACTCATGATTGTGATTTACACCCTAAAGTTTACTTTTTGCTGCATGTTTTCTTCTTTGGCTGTACTAAATCTTTGAAATCTTGTTATGTTTTTCTTTATTTGTTTGTTTGATACTAGGGATTGAGCCCAGGGGCAGTCTAACTCAAAGCCCCAGTCCTTTTTATTTATTTATTTATTTTTTGTCTAGAAATAGAGTCTTGCTAGGTTGCTGCCTTACTACATTGTTGAGGCTGTCATCGAACCTGCAATCCTCCTACTTCAGCCTCCAAGTACTGGGATTTCAGGCATATTCCACCATGCCCAACTAATAATCTGATTTCTAGATTTTCCTCTATATCTTCGTAGCTTAGTGGCCAGCTAATGATTTGATATAGCTTGTGCTCAAATACCTGAACCTGATAAGGTTTCCTCTGCAAATGGACACTTGTATATGTGCAAGAACAGGTAAAGTTCAAGCCATTTTTACACAAACTAGGACATTTGCTTTCCACTGGGAGATTTTGTGATTTCTTAATGCATGGGCACAGCTTTAGTGTTGACCATCAATTGCTTGGGCCTGTTTAGTCTCTGATGCTTACCCTAACCATGACTGCAAGCTCAGGCCATCCTCCTCACTCTTGATGAAGATCAACACTTGAACCAGAAATACCTCTGGGGATGGTAGTTTCCTGATACTCCAAATGAGGTAAGCCCCCTTCAATAGTGTCAGTGCACATGCTGAGGCTCATAGCTTGGCTATCATAGTTTCTCTAAGCCAACCAACACGGGATGAGAAGGGGCTGTATCCAAACGACCATATCACAGACTCCCATTCTTCTTATTCAAAGTTTAAGCACATGCTTCTCAAATGGTCATAGGCTGATGGTCAATTTTCAGAGTGTCAAAATGGTCACTTCAGTCAATTTTGTCTCACTATGATTACATTTGGAGGAAAGATTTTGTGAGCCTCCTCATCAGCTATTGTCTAAGGTGCCACCCATGAAGGGAATTTCATATACATTTCCAAACCACATAAGAAACTAGAAAATGATGGATTCATTCTACTTATAACAGAATGGCAAAATCTCTAAACAGAATATGACTATCCAAGTCCAACAGTGTATTAAAAATATGATTATCAGGTCAGGTGTGGCTGGGTATACCTGTAATCTCAGTAATTGGAAGGCTAAGATAGGAGGATCACAGGTTCAAGGCTAACCTCTACAAGTTAGCAAGGCTCTCAATAACTAGAGAGACTTTGCTTCAAAATTTAAAAAAAATTAAAAAAGGATGGGGTATAGCTTGGAGGTGGAATGTCCCTGGGTTCAATTTCCAGTATATAATATAATTAATGTAATATAATATATATAATATAGTATAATATAAATGTATCATGAGTAAGTATGATTTGTCCTAAGAAAATCAGGAAATCTATCCAGAAATTTACTATATTAATAAGCTAAAAAGAAATATCAGATTATTTTAATAAATGTAGAAGGCATTTTGTAATGACCAACATATTGTCAGCAGATCAAGAATAGAAAAGATTTCTGAAACTTGCTGAATTTGTATTAAAACAGTTTACAAATACTATAATTAATGAAGAAATGTATTTTTTAAAACATGGTCTCACTAAGTTGCTGAGGATCTCAGTAAGTTGCCAAGGCTGGTCATGAAACTACAATACTCCTAGGTACAGGAATCACAGGCACACATCACCAAACCTGGCTTACTGGGGAAAATTTATAGATATTCCTTTTAATATGAGGAGAAAGAGGGAAGTTAGGTGCTCATTATCATCACTACTGTTTCACTTTTCTATTCTAGATCCTCGCAAATGATATAAGAAAAGAATGAGAAACAGAGAAGTACTAAAATTGAAAGGAAATTATAGAGCACCTGCTTTATTTTGCTGCCAATGTTATTAACTGCCAAGAAAAAAACTAATCTACAAGGCACCAGAATTAACAGAAGTTATAACATGGTCTGATATAAGATCAACCTGATTTAATCAATATAATTTGTCTATACAAATAGTAACCATATAGAAATACCATGAGAACCAAAATACTATTCAAAATAGCAATGCAATTGTAAATTTTCTAAGGATTAACAACAATCATAAAATCTTTATGGAGAATATTTTATAAATTTCATAAAATACCAAAAATACGTGAAATAATGATAAGCTATTCAATCTTCTTGAGTTCTGCAAATTAATAATTTAAAAGTCAATTTTGCCTAAATCAATTTATAAATTCTATGTATCTCTAATCATGTTGTGTTTCCAAATTCAATTTGGATTTTTATGACTCATCAATTTTTTATTTCTAATATATATAGAAACTATGCATAGGTTAGTCAGTTTTTAATTACATGAACTAACAAATAGGACTTTTCCTTACTAGTTACTAAAGCAATGAACCAATCTGAAAAGAACAGAGAACACAGAAACACACAGATATCCTCATGTAAACTTAATATCCTGTAAAGTTGGAGAGTTAAATCATGGGAAACATTAAGTAAACAAATTCATGAATTAAAAAGCAAAAATCAAGCCGGGCATGGTGGCGCACGCTTGTAATCCCAGCATTCGGGAGTCTGAGACCGGAGGATCCGGGTTCGCGGACAGCCTCAGCTACCTAGTGAGGCACTCCGCAACTTAGTGAGACTCGGTTTCAAAATAAAGAATAAAAAATACGGCTGGGGGTATAGCTCGGAGGTAGAATGCCCCTGAGTTCAATCCCCAGTACCACACACACAAAAAAAAGCAAAAATCTCCACGTGGACCAGAGACATCAGATCAGAAACTATGGATGACTGGACTGAGGTGGTAGAAATAGAAATGATGAAAAGGATTCTGTCTTGGGATATACTTTGAAGGAAGACCCAACAAAATTTGTTGATGGGGTGAATATCAGAATTTGGAAATGAAAGGATGAGTACTAATGAAGAAGAAACCAATGATGAAAGAAAGGGAGAGGGCATGCTGTAGGAAGAACTTTCTGGAACAGGTAAGAGCACCTCATTTCTCAGAGTGAGTCACAAGGTTGATTTTTGATGGAGAAATCTAAGCAGAGAAAGTAGGTAGATTGTTCTCTTTTATAGTGGAAAGAAAAACATCACCAATAAAAGCATAGTTCAACTGTGTGTATCTATTCAAAATGTAGACAGAAATTACTTGCAAGGCATACAGTCAAATATTAACTGCCTTAACTTATAAGTAAGCAGTTCCTAAGCAATAAACCATATAGCCATAATAATTTTATGTAGCGGCAAAAAATATAACTCAGGCACAAAACATTATATAATTCTATAATTTTATTTCTTAAAACTCCTACTTTGTTAAAAGTCAATACATTTTGTTTCTACATATGTTAAATCTTACTTATAATATTTAAAAAAATAGATGTATTAAGCTTGGAGTATGTGTTTTGCTTTTGTCGTTCACTCATGTTTTATATTTTTAATCACCATTGTTTTTTTAATAAAGGAGAAAAAAGAAAGAGAATAGACCTTACAGACTGATCCTCTTTCTGAATATGACAAAGAAAGGCACATTTAAAAATTGCTACCAAGCCTTTCTGACCTCCATAGATTTTGTAGCATAAAACAGCTCTCTTTTGTGACAGATAAAGGGGTTGCAGAGTAGGTGACCCTGTCACTGAGTGTTGATTTTGTCATTGTTTTAAAAGTGAGACTCATTGAACCCAGGACAAGAATGTAGTCTACTATGTTTCCTGAGGAGGTTAAGGTTCTCAGACATTCCTGAGTAATACTGCCAAGGAAGATGGTAGCCTGGTTAAACCTTGGATGTTATCAGTAATTAGGGTGTGCCTGCCCTGACTGCTCATTTTAATTATGTGTCAGGGCCAGGAGAGAAGAAAGAGAAAGAAAAAAAACCATACAAACAAACTTAGAGAAGAAGCCACATAGAAGACCTGGAGGTGAGGTAAGTAGTCAGGATAGTTGGTGATATCTTCAATTTTGGCAGTTGATTGTAAGATTGTGGGCCAGAAACTTCCAACAATATAAGCCTACTTTATTTTTTAACTTATTTTTTATACTTCTATATAAATTAAAATACAAATTGAGAGCCGGGCGTGGTGGTGCATGCTTGTAATCCCAGTACTTGGGAGGCTGAAACAGGAGGATCCCGGGTTCGAAACTAGTCTCAGCAACTTAGTGAGGCACTCAGAAACTTAGTGAGACCCTGTTTCCAAATAAAATATAAAATAGGTCTGGGAGTGTAGTCTGGATTCCATCTCTAGTACCCCCCCCCCCCACAAAATATACAAATTGAATGTATGGCACAAGAATGGTTGTGTGGTAGTCTAAATCTATGCTGTTCCTTTTTTTCCACATTTTGATGTCTTTTATTGGTGCATTGTAGTCTCCCATCATAGTTCCAAGTGATAGGGACATACATACATACATCCAGGAAGTACTTGGTGAGTACCCCTGCTCCTCCCCACATTCTCTCTTTCCCCATCCAAGATATTGAGGTTGGCATTGGTATTCTTGCTTTTGTATATAACATGAATGGAAGTGTTTCCTTCATTAATTCTTCTTCTCCGCCCCCCAACAACAACCTCCCCTAGACTATCTCCCTGGCTCCACTATTGTTTTACCCCTATTATCTTAAGTCCCTCCTATATCAAGATTACTCCCTAGCTTCCACATATTAGAGAAAAGATATAACCCTTCACCTTCTGTGACTGGCTAATCTTACTTAACATAATATTCGTCAGGTCCATCCATTTTCCTGCAAATGACACGATTTTGATTCTTTTCTTTAACTTCTTAAATTTTTATCATTGAACACTTTTTTCAAACAAAATATTAGCCTCAATCTTGATTTGCAAAGTATACATAAATGAATAACTTTAGTTGAATTGGGACAACTCTCCAGACATTAGGAAAGATATGTAAGCTGTGTGTGGTGGTGCATGCCTGTAATCCCAGTATTTAGGAGGCTGAGACAGGAGGATTGCAAGTTCACAGTCAGCCTTAGCAACTTAGCAAGGCCCTCCTTCACAACTTAGTGAGACCTTGTTTCAAAATAAAGAATAAAGTAGGGCTGGGGGTGTAGCTCAGTGGTAGAAAGCTCCTGAGTTCAATTACCAGTTACTAGCACATACACATACACACACACACACACACACACACACACACACACACACACACAATAGGACAAAAGAAGAAAAGAGAAGTACAATGAGCCAAACACCTACTAACACATTCAATATTGTAGCTGGCTTTTTAAACTTAGTTTCTCATTTCACATATAACTCATATCACAGATGAAAAAAATTGAGACCCAAATACACATTAATTGTCCAAGTTACATAAACAATAAGAACTCTGAAATTTTATCTTTGTCTGACAGTCCCAGGCTAGCTCTTATTGGAGCCAACAGAACAGGATGTATAAGAAATGGTCACAGAAGCACACGTCACTCTGGCTTACTCCACCTCTGAGCACCTCTGAGCCCACAATGTTGTCAGAGAGTTGGTCATGGGTTGGGCCTATGGACAAGATGTACCAGATATTTAGCCCACCTTTGGACTAAGCTACATTCCCTCCCTTCTAAGTAGCTGGCTTCACAGTACGTATAACCTAGTAATTAGAAATGAACATATAGCTCTAAATAGAATCAAACATCATCCTGAGAGCAGAGATGACAGGTTGACTCCACAGTCTCACCTTTGCTGGAGTGGCGATGGCCCTAGTAGCTCTTGCTAAATTCCTAGCTCTTTTCTGGAATTTTGCTTCTTTTTCTCTGGAAAAGAGAAAGGAATTGTGTAATTTAGACATCACTTGCCTAACTTTTAGGAATAAAAACTTACATGGTAAACTTAATTTTGATTGTTCTCCTCAACTCAATCTGGCATGTCAGAAGTGGAAATGGGAAGGACAGCATAAATATCCCCTTGATCCTGAAGAAAATCTCTCAAATATGGACTGTTACAAGCAAGAATTCCTGCCTTACACTACATAAGAGACTATCTCCCTTGAATACTTTCAACAGATTGCCAACTCTAAATGCTATCTGTGACATTATTTGAACCCAGTATTTGGAAGACTATATTTACACCAAATCAAAATTGTAACTACTTATATTGTCCCAATTCCCACCCCTAGAGCAAATTAACTGCTCCATCAATAACTTGAAGATGGCTTTCACACTTTGCAAAGTCTCCTTTTTTTCCAGTTAAGACAATGAACTTATTCCAACACAATTTGCATAAGTAATAGAAATAATAATTGGCAGTGTGGTGGTACCTGTCTATACTCCTAGACTGGGAAGCTGAGATAGGAGGATCACAAGTTTGAGGCCAGCCTCAGCAACTTAGTGAGGCCCTCAGCAACTTAATGAGATCCTGTTTCAAAACAACAACAACAAAAAATAGGACTGGGTTTCTAGTTCAGAATCCCCAGTACAAAAAATAAAGTAAAATTAAATTAAATTAAATAATAATTGAATGATCATCTGCCTTGTAGTCTTTTTTTTTTTTTTTTTGCGGTACTAGGGATTGAACTCAGGGGCATTCTACCTCCGAGCTATACCCCCAGCCCTGTTTTTTATTCTTTATTTTGAAACAGGGTCTCACTAAGTTGCGGAGTGCCTCACTAGGTAGCTGAGGCTGGCCACGAACTCGGATCCTCCGGTCTCAGCCTCCCAAATGCTGGGATTACAAGCGTGCGCCACCACGCCCGGCTGCCTTGTAGTCTTAAGAAATTTTATATTTTAAAATTATTTTCAGTAAATTTATTATGTTAATAGTTTTGGTTTCTTATTAAATTCTCTTATGCAAGAAAAAGGAAACTTTCAGGTGAATAATATGCATACTGGTTAACATTTGGCTTTCAAGAGAATGAGAAAGGATTAGTTAACCTTCCTTGGGCCTCCTAGCATACCTGACAAATCTTGTCCTGCCTTTCTTCAACAACCCACAGTTTCTACACTAGAAGCAGCATATTATCAGAGCTTCGCTATCCCGATATTATTGAATGCCAAATTAGGTCCCTGACACATACCAACCTGGCATTTTAAAAGGCAATTATAACATAATTATCTTCAATGGATAAGCTCAGCATTGTCTTACTAACAGTGCTGGAATTTTGATGGTCAGAAATTGAAGATGAAGCCGGGCATGGTGGCGCACACTTGTAATCCCAGCATTTGGGAGGCTGAGACAGAGGATCCGGGTTCACGACCAGCCTCAGGCTACCTAGGGAGGCACTCCACAACTTAGTTAGACCCTGTAATTCCAGCGTTTGAGAGGCTGAGACCGGAGGATCCAGGTTCGCAGCCAGCCTTAGCTACCTAGTGAGGCACTCCGCAATTTAGTGAGACCCGGTTTCAAAATAAACAATAAAAAATAGGGCTGGGAGTATAGCTTGGAGGTAGAATGCCCCTGAGTTCAATCCCCAGTACCACAAAAAAAAAAAAAAAAAAAGAAAGAAAGAAAGAAATTGAAGATGACTTCCCTTCTCAAAACAAATTAAGGGGCTGGAGACAGTGTAGTGGTAGAGTGCTTGCCTAACATGCATGAGACTCTGTGAGCAATCCTAGTACTACAAAATTAAAACTAAAAGTCCAAAGAGACTCTTTTAAAAAATTAGGACACTCAGGTTTGAGGATTTATAATTGATAACACAGGCTTCTTGTATATTTGGAGTGTTGTTGGCGAGAAGGAACTCAAGAAGTACTAGATGGATGCTGAAGCATTGGATAGTATCCCGGTAAGCTTCTAGGACGCTCATTTTCTTCAAGTTGCAGGGAGTTAGAAGCTACAACAACTCTTTAGTACATCTCATCCTAATATCATTCCAGAGGTCTGAGGATAGCGGCAGTTCCAGAATCAGGGTGTATCTGCTCAGATCCTGCTGTTTATTGCCCCATGGAGAGGCTGGCATCCTTCTCAAAGACATCTTCTCAGCCTCTTGGCTACAACAGAATCAGGTTTTAACATGCTCAAGGAATCTAAGTTTCTGTCTTAAATTCTTTTTTTCTCTAGAATCAGAAAACTCAAAATGGGACTGCATCCTCAAAAAACAATAGAGTGCTGTGTAAGATATTAAAACTGGGTCCTCTGAAATGCCTTTGCAGTCCCATTTGAGTGACTTAAGTATAAAGTCATTATACGTAAGTGAAATTAGCCAGTCACAGAAAGTGAAGGATCATGTTTTCTTTAATATACATAAGCTAGGAAGTAATTGGGATGCCAGTAGGATTCCAGATAATGGAGGAGAAACCCCAGTGGAACCAGGGAAGTGGTATAAGGAAAGGGGAAGAGGAAGATTGAGGTTCATTAATGGAAATACTACCATTGACATATGTGAAAATACCAATGTCAATCTCAGTACTCTGTATTGGGAAAGGTGAAGTGGGGAGATTGGGGGGGGGGCAGTAAATGCTGTGTGCATGTATGTCATTGTCAATATGATTTACATTATGTGAGACTATAATGCACCAATAAAAACACATCTTTAAAAAGTTATTGATTTGAATCCAGGCCAAAAAAATTAAAAAAATGATTTTCTATCAGGTTCAAGATGCACTATAATGTGTGGAGTGATGGTAGCAAAAAGAACTCTCGGTTTCATAAAATATGGAAAATAATAAAAACTTCATATAAGGCTCAAAAAGCATTCTAGGTGGATAGTAATTATCCAATTTTATGTGAGGGATGGTTTCCATTGTTATGCATTTTTATTTAACCATTCAGGTTTAGAAAAATACATTTGAAAGAAAGCATTCCCTAGCTCAGAGAAAAGCATGTAACACAAATACCAGAAAGGAAGAGGGGTTTCACTTACAGTATCATTTTGCATGTGACACATCTGCTGATGAGCATAAGTCCTTCAGAGCTTTGAAAAAGTTTTTTATCTTGTGGACAGAACAATTTTCCATTTTTCATCAATGCTTGAAATTCACTGCATGTTTCCTGAAAAAAAGAAAAAAGTTGTGTTTGTTGTAACTTTATCAAAACAAGTTTTCCTTTAAGAAATACTTCCTTGGACAGTATTTTTTAATGACTACTATCAACCTTGCAGAGAAAACATTTGGCCAACTGATACAAATAACACAAACAAAAATAATGACTCTAGCTTGCCAGTTGGAGCTAGATAATTCACCTAATGGACATTTTACCTGATGCAGTTATTGAAATGGGTCAAAGAGGGATCTTGTTGTTAAAAGACTGAACTTATATTTCATAGCTCTAATGTATGACCTCATAGCAAATTAACTTCCCAAAGGCTCAATTAGGTCACCTAAAATAGGAGATATAAATATATTTATATGTTGTAGAGGTTGTAGAAAGATCAAATGTTGTAGGTTTATAAAGTTGTCAAAAAATGCTTGATATGCTGGGAGTGGTGGTGCACTCTTGTAATCCCAGCATTTGGGAGGCTGAGACTGGAAGATCAGAGTTCAGGACCAGCCTCAGCTACCTAGTGAGGCCCTCCGCAACTTAGTGAGACCCTGTTTCAAAATTAAGAATAAAAAATAGAGCTGCGGGTATAGCTCAGAGGTAGAATGCCCCTGAGTTCATTCCCCAGAACCACACACACAAAAAAATGCTTGATACATAGCAGATTATTATTTTTAAAGTAATGGACATTATTATTGGAATATGCAAAAATGGCACATTAAATACCTAGGATGCAGTAGGCCAACAATAATTGCTCTGAAAGGGCTACACAAGGATGGCTGGAGCTGAGACCCGGTGTATGAATACTGAGCATTAAAACTGTAAAATGCCTCTGCCCACATTCCTCAAAATATTTACTGCAAAATACTAGCTCTTAGAAATGTTAACAGTAGTTAAGTGAAAAAAAGTACTTCTTAGTCATGTATATTTAGAACACAGGTTTCTACTCTGATTCATTTTCTAAAGAAGCAAAACAAAACAAAGCAAAAACACATCCTTTGATATTCCATTTGCCTATTGGGTACAGGATGACTTATTTTCAGGCTGGTAAAACTGAAAGTTCAGGGCCCTTCACTGTCACATCCTTCTCCTGAGGTTTGGGGAGAGGCCTAACAATTTTTCATTTTGAGATTTGTATTACTATCTTTTTTGTACTTTTATTGGTGCATTGTAATTACAATACATCGTAGTGAAATTCAAAGTCATAACAAAAAACACGTACACAGGGCTTGGTGTGATTCTCTTAAGGACGCAACCCACTACTTATCCCTCCCCATAGATACTAGTGAGATGACAGTGACACCTGCATACATGGGCCCCGCATGATTTGAATGGCCCTCCCCCATCATCTTCTACTATTCTATAGGTCTCTCTCCTCAATTACCTAAAGTCTCTTGTTTCCTATTTTCTGTAGATCTTTCACATATAAAACATTTGCCTCAGCCAGGCGTGGTGGTGCACGCTTGTAATCCCACCATTTGGGAGGCCGAGACTGGAGGGTCCAGGTTTGCGGCCAGCCTCAGCTACCTAGTGAGGCATTCCACAACTTAGTGAGACCCTGTTTCCAAATAAAGAATAAAAAATAGGACTGGGGGTGTAGCTCAGAGGTAGAATGCCTCTGAGTTCAATCCCCAGTACCGAAAAAAAAAAAAAAAATTGCCTCTAGCTTTCTGAGACTGGCTGATCTCACTTAGCATAATATTCTGGATTTCCTGAAAATGACATAACTTTGCTGTTCTTTATGGCTGAGTAAAATTCCATTGTGTATAAATACCACAATTTCGTTATCCTTTCATCTGTTTAATGACACCTAGGTTGGTTTCATAATTTGGCTACTCTGAATTGTGCTTCTAAAAACATGGGTATGCCTGTATCATTATAATATATTCTGATTTTAATTCTTTTGGAAAGATACTGAAGAGTGGTACGGCTGGATCACATGGTGATTCTATTTCTAATCTTTTGAAAAAACTCCATACTGATTGTACTAATTTGCACTCCAACCAACAGTGTTTACAAGAATTCCTATTTCCCCACATCTTCACCAGTATTTATTTCTATTTACAGTCTTTATTATTACTATTATAACTCGAGTTATATGGAATCTCAGTGTAGTTTTAATATGCATTTCCATGATTGCTAATGATGTTGAACATTTTTCACATATTTATTGGCCAATTGATTTTTTTTTCTTTTGAGAAGTACCCCTTCAGCTAAATTACCCATTTTAATTGTTTTTTTAGTGTTGTTTCTTAATTTCATTATATACTCTACGTATTAGTTCTCTATTAGAGTAGATTAGCTGGAAAATATTTTCTGAATCTGTAGGCTCCCTCTTCAGACTCCTGCTGTTTCCTTTGCTGTGCCGCTTTTCAATCTGATGTCCTCCCGTTTATGGACTCTCAGTTGTATTTCTTGAGCTTTGGGAGTCTTATCGCAAGTGCCTCTATGTTGGAGAGTTGGTACTGTGCCCTCTTCTAGTAATTTCGAAGTTTCTGGCCTAATTTCTAGGTCTTTGATCCATCTTGAATTGACTCTTCTGCAGGGTGAGAAACTGAGGACTAATTTTAATTTTATTCTTTTACATATTTATATCCAGTTAGTTTTTCCCAGCACCACCTGTTGAAAAGGTATATTTTCTCTAGCATAGTTTTTGGCTCCTTTGTAAAAATCAACTAGCTCTAAGGTAAGGATTTGTTTCTATGTCATCTATTCCGTTGTTCTATGTATCTGTTTTTGTTCCAGTGCCATGATGTTTTTGTTACTATGACTTGCAGTATAATTTGAAATCAAATATTGTGATGCCTCCAGCATGGCTTTTATTGCTGAGAATTGCTTTAGCTATTCTGAGTCTTTTGTTTTCCCACATGAATTTTAGGAGTTTTTTTTCTAGTTCTGTGAATAATGACATTGGTATTTTGATAGAGATTACATTGAATATGTAAATGGGTTTTGGTAGTATAGTCATTTTGATCATATTTATTATACCAATCCAAGAACATAGGAGGTCTTTCTATCTTCTAAGACCTTCAATTTCTCCCTTTAGTGTTCTACAATTTTAATTGTAAGCATTTTTTGCCTTCTTGGTTAGATTTATCTCTAAATAATTTTGGGGGGGCTATTGTGAATGGATTTTTTTCTGTAGTGCTGGGGATTGAATCCAGGGGCATTCTACCTCTGAGATACAACTCCTAGCCCCATTTTATTTTTATTTTGAAACATATTCTTGAAGTTTCT
Source organism: Graphiurus murinus (assembly GCA_004027655.1). Lineage (NCBI taxonomy): Eukaryota > Metazoa > Chordata > Mammalia > Rodentia > Gliridae > Graphiurus > Graphiurus murinus. The sequence goes on along the minus strand of PVLC010008319.1, from coordinate 44,230 downwards.
GAGAGCCTTGCTAAGTTGTTGAGCCTGATCTTGAACCTGTGATCCTCCTGTCTCAGCCTCCCAAGTACTCATATTGCAGGCATCCACCACCATGCCTAGCTTGGATTTTTTTCTTAAAATTTTTTTCAGTGAATTTATGGTTGTATAGCAAAGCTAATGATTTTTGTAGGTTGATTTGTTATATGGCTGCTTCTTTTAATTTGCTTATCTGTTCTAGAAGGCTTCTGGTTGAAGTTTTTGGATCTTCTAAGTAAAGGATCATGTCAATTGTAAAGATAATTTCAGTTCTTCTTTTCCAATTTATATCCCTTTAATTCATTTCTCTTGCCTTATTCCTCTGGCTAAAATATCAAGTATTGTATTGGAAAGGAATAGTGATAGTAGGCAACCTTGTCTTCTTCCTTATTTTAAAGATAATTATTTTTCCCCTTCATTCAGTCTGATGTTGGCTTTGGGTTTATCATATATATTGCCCTTACGATGTTGAGGTAAATCCCTTCTAGATCTAATTTCTTCAGTGTTTTTAACATGAATGTGTGTTGGGTTTTGTTAAATGCTTTTTCTGTATCTATTTAGATGATCACATGATTTTTGTCCTTGGTTCTATTTATGTGATGAGTTACATTTATTGACTTGTATATGTTGAAGTAGGCTGGAATGAAACTAACTGGTCTTGGTGTACAATTTTCTTAAAGCTGTTTTGAATGTGAATTGTCAGTATTTTATTAAGAATTTTTGCATGTATGTTCATCAAGTATATTACCTCCCCTCTCATCAAAAAACCAACACTATCAGTTCAGTGTTATCAACAGAATCACTCCAGGAGAATGAAAGCTTCTAAGTGAATCTATGGAACAAACTCGTCTCTCTCTTTCTCTCTCTCTCTCTCTCTCTCTCTCTCTCTCTCTCTCTCTCTCTCTTTCTCTCTCTCTCTCTCTCCTTTCTTCCCTCTGTGCTCTTTTCCTATTCTGGGCAACATGATTGAAGATACATTGTTTTATACTTGGTGTGGGCTTTCTTTTTGTAAACAACAATGATGGTACTTCACCAAGTTTAGAGAGGATAGTGGAAACCACTCTGAATATTGAATTGGTAGGGTAAAGGACAATAGAATGATCTTTGAAAGTGAGGGTTCTTTTTCTCATTCATTGATTTAGTATGTTTTATTGAAGGTTGGCTATGTATGCCACTCCTTTCTAGGAGCTTAAAAATTAATTACCATTTTTGCTTCCTAGTAAAATGTTATGTTCCCTATTATCTTAAGATGTTTACTAGGGCTCCTACTTTGAGATGCCTGGAGATTCCTGTTTCAGAAAAGAAAAAAGAATGAAAGAAAGAGAGAGAGAGAAAGAAAGAAAGTCTTTGCTCCAACTCTGCTGAGCACAACCTTCAACAAAGGATTGATTATAGAATTCTATTGAGCCCCCTATATGTTTATAATAATTCAATCAGTCAACAATCAAACAATCACTTATTATGAGATTGTTGTACTTTACTAGATGGCAGATACAATAGCAAATTAGACAGAAGTAGCCTTTTCTAAATAGTGCTTACAGTCTAGTGGGTAAGTATGCATCTAATCTCGCCTCATAAACATGGTAGGCAGTGGCAGCACATACAGAATGGTTAATGATGAAGAAGAAGAATTAGTATCAGAGACCAGATCTGGAAAATTTTGCTAAGGTTGACCTGTTAAAATATCTCTCAGAGCCAGATGTGGTGGCACATGCCTGTAATCCCAGTTCTTGGGAGTCTGAAACAGGAGGATCACAAGTTTGAGGACAGCCTCAGTAATTTAGTGAGATTCTTGGCAACCTTGCAAGACCCTGTTTCAAAACAAAAAAAATTTTTTTTTAAAAAGCTAGGGTGTAACTCAGAGGTAGAATGCTCCTGTGTTCAATCCCCAGTACCACAAAATTTTTTAAAAAAATCTCTCAGATTATTATCATTGGCCAGTGGTCTTGTCAGAGTAGCACAACAGTAATTTCTGGCAACTGAATAATGTCTAGATATCTTGAGATTCATCTCTGGTCTCTGATGCCATAGTATTTAATGACAACTTTGCAAGTTACTGCCTGGCTTGCCAGATGTAAGTGGTTCTATAAAGTCCTAAAAACTTTATAAAAGAATGAGGGAAGAGTCTGGTGTCTTCATAATAGAAACACATCCCATGTAAGGTTGATCTTAGCTAAAATGTGTAGAGCAAAGACTCTCGATAACAATGCAATCAAGATCTAAATAATTTCAATGTTAAGTTATAAAAGAGTAACATCAATCCAGATAATTTCTGAATTAGGATTTCTACAATTAGAGGAGAGTTTAAGTCCTAGAAAGATTCACTCTTTGCAAATGGGCATCAGAAGTTTAGAGAGCAGGTTAAGAAATTTGCTCATAGTGTTTAAATATTTCAGATGAGGCTTGACACTATTTTTCTGAGTTGTAAAATAATTTAGTGTACTCATTGGGACACAGGGAAAGAGCACATCAATTGAAAGCAGAAGTTGTGCTTCTTTCTGGGAAAGTGGCTTATCCTCCAATAGCCATAATAGAGAGGGTTGAAGCAGGTGAAGGTCTAGCCCAGTAAACCACTCTGAGGTAGGGAGATGACTTTTCAGCAACTCTTCCTTGCCATATAACTTCCAGCCCTTGGCTGGCTTTTGTTCTGTTATTGCTACTGTCCTTATTTTCTCCAGAAAAACTGGCTCCCTCTTGGGCTAAGTGCTCTTTGCTGGCCCCATCAGCTGTGCCTACTCTTTGTCTGGCACTGCCCATCCATAGACCTCAGAACTAAGTTCTCCCGCTTGGGCCCGGGGGCCTCATGTTGGTTTTAGAAGACTACTGAGTTTGCTTTGGTTTCATAATACTACTACTTTTTTGACAAAAAATTTAAGCATGATGCTTAAGATCCTTTCAGAGTGCTATAGTTCTCTTCTATGCTGTTCTGGCTCATGTTTGTAACATGCTTTAAGGATGCTAGAAAGAACCCAAGCTCCTGAATTTGGGAAACAACAACAACAAAAAAATTCCAGTATCATCAATCATTTTACTTTCTGGCACAATACCCAAAGAGTATGATTAGAAACTTTTCCAGAGAAATTACTACTTCTTTGTGTGCTTCTTAACTTTTTTCCTACACAAGTAGTTAAGCCTGTTTGTTTGTACTTTTGTTTATGATACTGGGGATTAAAACCCAGGGGCTTTCTGCCTCTGAGCTACACTGCCAACTGCTTTTTATTTTTTTGAAATATGGTCTGACTAAGTTGATGAGGGTCTCACTAAGTTGCTGAGCTTGGACTCTAACCTGCAATCCTGCTCTCTCTCTCTGCCTTCCAAGTACTAGGATTATAGGTGTACAGCACCATACCTGGCTAAACATTTATTTTTAAAACAAAATTTCACTGAAACATAATTTAATAATATGAAAATATCAGTGTAAAATTTGCAATCATCATCCATTACCATGGACTCTGAAAAATAAAATAATGGTTTCATGGTCAGTGAGACTTACACCACATCCTTCTTTGTTTCAGGTTAAGGAACAAGTGCTCTCTGGTTCCCCAAATTAAGCCTTTCTTTTTACCTACTCTAACATACTTTCTGTATCTCTCTTAACTAGCAAACTTAGATGAAATAATTGAGATTATGATGAAATTCTCTAGGACAGTTCCTTAAGAAGCTTTCTTTTAAAATAAGCCTTGCAATAAAATAGAAAAACAACAACAAAAAGAATTTTAACCATAGTTCAAAGAATTCCAGTGTATAGAGGAGTTATTTCACTTTTTCTTTTAATGTTCATGGTGCTTGAAAGATATGGCAACATTTGTTATATGAATTACACTCTTAAATGCTCAGTCAATGGCATACATAGCAGTGTGTGTGTGTGTGTGTGTGTGTGTGTGTGTGTGAGAGAGAGAGAGAGAGAGAGAGAGAGAGAGAGAGAGAGAGAGAGAGAGAGAGAGGAAAAGAGAGAGAAGAAAAGAGAGTGTGCACCACCACGCCCAACTGAGAAAGATACCCTTTTTCTTTCAAGTAGAAAATTTTAATTTTCATAAAAAACGATTATTTTATTTCCCAAAGAAAAGACCATTCTTGGTTGGCATAACTCCTTCCTCCTGAATCAGGGCCTATGCTTCTGCTTGTTCTTCTTGGTCGTTCTACTAGCTCCCTCTGACCTTCGGATCCTTTGCTCTAATACTATCCCAGTGGGAATAGATAACACCTCCACTTCTTGGAATTCCTCCCCACATCTTCCTTTACTTTTCTCCTAGCACTAATTATTGTTTAATGCACTATATATTTTACTAATTTAGTTCTAACTTGTCTCTCTTACTCCACATAAATTTAAGTTTTAGGAAGGCAGGGTTTTCGTCTACTTTAGAATATTCCCAGAATTTCAAATAGGGTCTGACACATAATAGATGCTCAATAATATTTATTGGATTAAATATACACACTGACTATATACAAGACACAGATAATCCTTTTTGTATAATGATGACCAGAAAACATTTTATAGCATTTTATGTGGTATCTCATGGCTTATTCAACTGCTAAATGGAACAATAGTAGTTTTGTTATTGATGATGATTTATTTTGTACTTGCTTATGGGATTTTAAAGCATCCCTTTAGCATGGCAAATTGCTTCTTATAGATGTCTATCATCTTAAATACAGTGTGTGTGTGTGTGTGTGTGTGTGTGTGTGTGTGTGTGAGAGAGAGAGAGAGAGAGAGAGAGAGAGAGAGAGAGAGAGAGAGAGAAGGGGAGAGAGAGCTATTCATGTCTTGATTCATAAAGAGCTGTTTCTGTGTTTTTAGCAAAAGTCATTACTATTTATAAGTATAATATGTCTGCATTAGTAACATGAAGGTTTGGTCACAAACCATTTTTCTTTAGACACGTTGGAATGGATTCAACAACAATCATAATAATAAAGAAACAAAACAAGACTAACCTGATTTGCATCTTCACTGACAGCATCTGGGACAAAAACGCAGAAACCAAAGTTAAGGAAATGTAAAATAATAGCAAATTAAACAAACAGTTCATTCAGTACAGTGTTGGCATTGCTTTCATTACAGTATTTTTTTATAATCCAAATTGTTTTTGAACACATTAAAATTTACCACGCAAATAGAGCGAGGGTGCTGCACCAAGAGACCGGTGCCTGCTGTCACTCAGAAAGGAGCAATCACTTTGGAAAATAACACTCATGTGCTTTCTAACCACCTCAAAATACCTAATTCCCAAAAGGTCCTTTCAGAGTAAAGTATGACTCTATCACTTAATAAATTATAACATAAAATACATACTAAAGGTGATGCCAACTTAATATAATTTAAGTATACTCTAGCATGAAGTTTACTATCATATATTCACATAAAATTCCATTTTCTGAATTCTGGCAACTCTGCCTCCCTGTTACAGATACAAATATTAGAGTTATGGCAAAAATGACAAAATCACAGACTATTACACTCAATCATTAATGGAATCTCTTGTAGCTATACTTATTTTAGATAAGTGGGCTTCATTTATGTATAATTATATAACTTTTTATATGAGGTTTTTCTTTTTTTAAAATTTAATATTTCCTAAGCAAGATAAATATAAGAAACTCTTTTCCCTTCACAATCAAAGAGCAAAGCTAATATAGAATTATAACTTCTAGTTCCTATAAAAGTTCACATTTTAGGAGCAAGACTTTAAATCCATTTAGAATTTGAAAACACAAAAATAAAATAGGCTAGAAGATACCACTGCTTTAAAACAAGAATAAATAATTGAATTTCATCTTTTAATATTTTATCATTACATATAATGTTAAACTACACACACACACATATATATATATATATATGTATACATATATTACACATAAGTTGTAAATACCATAAATAGATAAATACACAGGTGAATATGTAGTATGAACTGAGAGGCATTGTAAGGGGAAGATGTAGACAAATCTATTAGTTTGTCTGAACTAACATAGGATCAATGGGAGGATTTCTTAAGGATAAAAATTCAGATGTTCTACTACTTGCTATTTATAAAGATAACATTGTCATAAACCCACATGTCTAATCCCACATTTCAAAACTCCGTGTTTGACAATTATACATGCATACACATATACATTTAAAAACATTTTCTTGTTCAGAGTGGTGAGGGGGAAGTCCCTTCCACAGGGGCTTGAAACTTGTAGCAAGAGGTTTAGATTGTATGCAAATTGCTCACCTTGTATGAGGCAAAGGGCCAGGGTCAGAAGTATGGCCACTGTGACAGTCTTCATGCTGAAGGTGATGTAAGTTGGCTACAGGTCTGCTCTGTGCATTGCTCAGCTGGTCCTCTGAGACTGAACCTGTGAGTTGCAGCTCACTTTTATACATACCAGAAAGTACTGGTGACACATAAACCAGTTGTTCAGGCTCACTCAACATACACCACACCAATCTCGCTTCCATCCTTTAGGATCCTGTCAAGGTGGCAGATTTGAACAGATAATGTGTGTTTCTAAGGTAGTAATGGATTTTCATGATACCTCTCCCAGAAGGCAACACACAGAACCCAAGGACCCAACTCAAAGTCGAATACTCCATAGGCTTAGGTAGGAGCTGAGTTCCTCAGTGACACCAAACGTATGACTTCATAGATAAACTGTTCCCAACTGGGCTCCCTTCATATGTGGGAGGGGTGGGGAAAAGAAGACAGGTTGGCTGTCCTACCAATTAGGTAAAGATGTAAAGATTTCTACATCTGGAGAAAGCTGCTCTTACTGAAAGAACCCAGAGTTCCTGTTAGTTCCATTCACAGATGCTCTGAAGTACCTGAATTAATTGTCACATATTCAGACATACATTAGGGATTAATGACTCTAAGATAGAACCTAGAAAAATTCTAACATTGAATACTTGGGGAAACAAACTCAGAAAAGGGACCATCACATTCCCGAGAGCACATAGAAGAGGCAAAGCTGGCACTCACAGAAGATCACAAGTTCATCAAAGCAGAGCTTGTGACAATTACTTCTAAAAATTCTCAACTCATATAATATTTTTTTTACCCTGTAGCCTAATTCTATAATTGAACATCAGACTCATGTACATTGGAGACTCAAGGCTTGACTTTCCATAGCCCATAGCTATTCAAATTATTATTTGAAAAAATGTGGTTTAGTTAGTTTTTGCCTGAATTAAGTTTGTTAGTATATTGTCTTATTATCTATTCTCATAAGAAAAAATAAAATATTAAATATTGTAAGTATAGTAATGTATTGTTTTTTTCTAGAGAAAGTCTCTTCTTAGTCCTTTCTCTCATCCTATAAGTAATACATTTTGTCTACACATTTACTTTTTCCTACCACCCAAAGAACATGCAAAAATCATTGAATCAAAAACCAAATGATTTGATTTCAGTAATTCTCATGGTTTTCAGATTCATAGAAGAAAAGTTCTAGACTTCATGGAATCAAAGACCATTTTATAATTGTTCCAAGAAACTTGCCAAGGCTTGTCAACTTTAGAAACCTTCCAATATTCCAAGATCTATCAGAATAAGAGTGTGACCTTTCATTTATTTTCCCATGAAATAATTTTTCCTATAAAAATAATTATTGGTTTTAAGGATGGCACTTCCATACTATCTTTGCTACATTGCAATGTTTCAGTAAAAGTAGATACCACAGAAAGCAAGTTCAAATTGCCTTTCTGTTACAGGTTAGGAAATTTAGTTCATCGTAGCTTAATGGAAAGAGAATGGGATGTGGAGCCAGGCAGTCTGTTTTTATTTCTGTTTTTGCAACTACACATTATAATGGAAACTAAGCAGCCTTTGAGCAAAGTTAACTCTGGGTCCTAAACTTGACTCACCAATTGCTATGCTGCCTTGGCAAGTCACTTTATTTTCTCTGAGCCTCAGTTTCCTAATATGTAAATTGAAGGTAATAATACCTACATTGTACCATTGTTATATGGCTTAAAGGTAATTCATACATTGTGTTTGTGTGTGCATGAATTGACTGCTTATAACAATACAACTATATATGATGAGCTTTACAGGTAATGATAACTCCCTTTCCACTATAATGATGTAGTTGTACTAGATAATTTCTAAGATTCCAATAAAAGTCAACATCTCTTGTACATGAATCTCAACAACAGGTTGAAGTTTAGTCAGCATAAAATACCTCTTTAACTATGTTTCAAAGTGAAATTAAAACAAAAGGATATGTTTTCTTATTCGTTTCCCAATTTTAATAATGATTTCTCTTCTAAATTTTGACATACCAATACTAATTTTTTTTTTTTTTACCTTTCATCTGCCCTGTCAAATCACATGAAATGTTTCTCCATCATATGCTCTGCATTGAGTGGTAGAAAAATTTTATGCCTTACAATTGAAATGACTGTAACATGCTCCAGCAAGCCCAAATCTAGCCCAAATGGATAGCATTCCAAGGAATGGAAGAGGTGCTAGGGAGAAACAAAAGAACCAGAAGGTGATTTCCTCCTTGAAGAATCTCTGCTATGAGGAAATGTGGAAAGAACTGGTTTCCTTCCTACTGGCAAATACTCCTTGACTGCTAGAGCCTTTTAAAAGTGTGAAGAAGAAGATTGGGACTGATAACCTTTTCCAAGAGGAGAAGGTGACCAAAAGAACATCGAAGGAGCACCCACAGGATTGGAGGTCCCCACCAGCCAGCCCATGTCACCAGGGTCTTTCTCCAGCTCATTTTAGGAATGTTGTAACTCCGGGAATGGTTCCCTACATGCTCTGATAATCAGTTTTTAAGTTCAAATGATGAATGTGAGTAAAGTTTTGGAGAAATGAGGCTTCGATCGGAGTTAGGTTATCAGAGTTGTTTCCTTAAACTCAAAATTCCATCTTTGTTTTCAGCTCATTTACTTATTCAGCAAACATGAAGAACCCTATTTGCTGTCATTATAACGAAGAAGAGTTGTATGATAAAAGCTATGAATTTGATTTGATTTCATTTAATTTAATTTTTGGCAACAGGATTGAACCTGGAGGCATTTTACCTCCAAAATACATCCTAAGACCTTTTCATTTTTTTTTTTTTTACTTTGAAATGATCTTGGTAAGTTGCTGAAGGTCTCAGCTATATTACCAAGGTTGGCCTGGAACCTGTGATCCTCCTGTCTCAGCCTCCCAAGTATGGGACTATAGACACGCTCCACTGCACCAGGCATACAGCATTGAATTTTATTATAGTACATGTTTAGCAAGTGGCTTAGAATCAGAACTCACATGAAGGGTACTGACACAGAAAGAAGAAAAAAGGAAAAGTATTTAAAGTAAACAAGATTTTTGGAGACTAGTAATCTTATTGAACACAAAGTGTATTTCCAAAATCCAGTTCATCTTCTCCTTTTCTAGAAAGACCCTTGATGATAATAAAAAATCAATTACTAGCTGCAGCCCCTTATTATTACATCAATTCCCACAGCTTTCCAAGTGACCTGCTCTTCCTAGTTCTCCTCACTACTCTATGCTGTTGCATGAGGTCATACAACAGGTATCAAGGACCTTTCTTTGCTTACCCAGAATAGTAGCATTATTGAACCCTGCAGTAGGAGCTAATGCAGATGGTAGCTCTAGTCTTGCTGTTTGTTCACCATTTATACTCTTAACCTCGCTGAGCCCCTGTCTGGTACTACCTCATATACTTTTACAGGTTCGAGAAGCCAGGCATAATGGTGCTCTAAGCCAGGTACAGCACTGACCACTAAGATGGTTCTTTCTTCTGATGCCCTGCTCTCAAATATTCACACACACACCCATAGTCACATGGGCAGAAACAGGTATATTGTGATCAGACCCTGACTGACAAGTATAGAGACAGTCATCAACTTAGGAGGCTCAATTTGTAATTTTTCAACCCGAAAATAATGCAAAAGCTTACCCACACATCCATTGTTTTTTACTTTCAGTACAGTATTCAGTTAATTACATTAGATATTCAACACTTTAGTATAAAATAGGTTTGGTATTAGAAGATAATGCCTAACAGTAGGCTGATGTAAGTATACTGAGCACAAGTAAGATCAACTAGGCAAAGCTGGGATGTTTGGTAGGTGAGGTGTGTTAAATTTATTCTAAACTTAACGATGTTTTCACTTATGATAGTTTTATCAAAACTAACACTACCACAAATTGAGGAGCATCTATATTATCCATCTTTCCTAAAAGATTCTAGGAGATAAAAAGAATTTATGTTCTTAATTTTTAATTTATTTTCTTATAATTCTAATATTTCCCATCAATTTAATGTCTATATTCTCCTTGGTGAAAGATAACAATTGGAAAAGAGCCTTTACTGTCCTTCTTATCTCAAACTGATTCATGAACAACTAACTTGACTCCCTCTGTGAGAATTCCTGTCTGTTTGTCTGGAAAGACTAAGAAACTGTAGAGATAAGCATCTCATTTTATCTAAGAATAGAAAGGGATGGGCCACATTTGTTTGCTGAGCATATAGACTCTGCTATTTATAGATATAATTGTTGCTTTTATTAGATTAGGATTAAGAAAACAGGATAGTTACAACATCTAGTTTTAAGTTTATTAAGTTTTACATACAGGGTTATAGTATTTGGTTTTCAAATACAGCATCCATCTTTTCTCTATAGTTGATGTTACTTGAACCTCTGTTTGATGGTCTCACACTGTCCATCATCTAAAAATTCAGTGAATTCTAAACTTTCCTAGGATTCACCTCGATAATTGAAAACAAAGGTTTGCAAAGCCATGGTCTTTCAAAATAGAGAGGAAAAAAATTAATTCTGAAGGAGCTAAGAGTATACTGAAATTTGGCAAAAGAGCATTGCATTATTTTATATGTGTAATATATATGTGTACAATAAGAACAAAACTTATTTATAAACAATAGTAGGAAAAGACGATCTCTCCATGTTTATAAAAATTAAAATTAGAAATAAGAAAAATTATTTTAAAATTATAAACAATGTATAATTTGTTAACATTTACTATGCACTTAAGTGACAAATGCAACAATTCAAGTTATGTATAATTTCATTATTTTCTTATAGTCAAGGAAACTGAAGTTTGGTAAAATTCTATAACTTTCCCAGGGTCATACAGCTTGTAAGTGATCTCTGCACATGACAACCATCAATAAAATAAAAGTAGTTAAACTATAGCATCCAAGCTCTTAGACATTATAGGCTATAGTAAATACATTACCTACTTATACAACCAACTTATTCCAAGTATTGTTTGGTGCCCTGTAGTAATGTGTATATAACAGAGCTAGGCAGACTCGCAAACTTGCCCTGCTGAGTGTAACCCCCCAAATCATCCACCCCTGTCTTTTCAATGTTTTTCCTCACATCTCAAGCATTTGCACATTGCTTCTGTCCCTTTGTGGAATAACCTTTTCCTCTTCATTTGGCCATATCTTTACTTGTCAGAAGCAGCATAGATTTCCCTTCTCGAGCACTCCTTCCCTGCCCTTTGCCACAGTGCTCCTTCTCTGGACTCCTACAGTTCTCAGTACCTGTTTCCACACAGTGCACTGTGACATAGTTTTGCAATGGTCCATTGACTTGTCTGTCTCTGATTAGGTAAATAATTTCTTAAATGAGTGAATGAGTAAAAAATAATACCTGAGAATTGAATGCATCATTATGATTTATAACTAACTTCCATAATTATTGTTTCATTTGATCTCAATTGTTTTAAGAAAGAAGGCTAACCTAAAAGGAAAGTAACAAAGACTTAGGAAGGCTGGGTGATTCACACTGGCCACATGGCTTGTGAGTGATCAAGCACAGACTCATATCTAGGGATTAAGACTTAAAAATTAAGAATATACCAAGGTAAATAACACTAATTATTGTGTCACATGACAATCTTGACTAATTCAACATAAAACGAATAAGAAAGGAATGAGTAATAAGTATGAAACGAGGGAATTCTCGGGCATTGAACCAAGTTACTAAAATCTGATTTTAAAAGTTAGGCAAGTGTGCTGGTGTTCCAGGTGGTTCCCATTACACTCTCCACATGAATCCCACAAATGTTTACTAGGGCCTGGCACTGTGCTAGAGCCCAGAGTTAAACCTGTGAGCAAAACAGGTACAATCTCCAACTTCTAAGGTTAAATTGTGCTCAATTACTTTAGAAATGAGCTATTATTGGTTGATAAAATCTAGCTGAAAGAGAAGTAACAACATCCCAAGTAAGGACGAAAGCATTACACTGCAAGAAACTGAAGTCTAGAGTAGTTAGACCTCGAAGTGAGAAAGAGGGTAGCATGAACTGCAGCCGGTGAAGCAGGGAGAGGAATGTACAACCCATGATGAGAACAACCTTGCCTTCATCTTCAAAACAACTTAAAGCCACAACTAGACAGTTCTTTTGATTATGGTGTGGAATATGAATAATCCTACTGGCAATTTTCCAGGGACCTGGTTTAAGCCTTTCTATTACTGTATATTCTACAAATAAGCTGGGCATGGTGGTGTACACCTGTAATCCCAGTATTTGGGAGGCTGAGACAGGAGGATCGCAGATTTGAGGACAGCCTCAACAAGTAATGAGATTCTCATGAACTTAGCAAGACCTCGTTTCAAAAATAAAAATAAAATAGGGCTGGGGGTGTAGCTCAGAGATAGAATGCCCCAGGGTTCAATCTCCAGTAAAACACATACACACACATACACACGCGCGCGCGTGCGCGCAATATATTAATCTACAAATAGATTTTTTTTCTTGCTGGCCCAATAGGTGACTGGATGGAGTAGGCAATGTATATGACATGTAAAAAGTTAGTTTAGATGTTTAAAAAGTACCTCATTTGCCTAAAAATGTCAGCTGATTAGAGTGAATCATTTCTTAAATAATTATTAGAATCAAAATTTTGCTTTGATACTTTCTTTTGACATTTTAGTTAACCCAGTATATCACCCATTATACACAAGATTCAACCCACTATATCATTCTCTAGTTATCTAAAACTACTTGGGGGACAGAGATTGAAATGAAATTAAATATGGAAATTAGTTTGGATGTTTGGTTTATTTGATACCTCCCATGTGATATTAATATATCCTATTACTAAATCCTTACTGTAAAACTGCTTAATTTAAGATTGTTTTTCCAGAAAATAATTTAAACATTTCTGACCAATAAACTATACACAACATAGTATTTGACAAACACATAAACAGCCTTCGAAAACGCAGTAACAGGCTTTAATCTACAGTGGAAAGGAGGGATTTGGTAAAGAAACACCTCAATCGACACAATGTACACATACAAAATTTTCAATGCCTATCTCAGTCTCCTGTGGGGGGCATAGAGGAGAGCAAGGTGGGAGCCGAGGACCGGTGCGGGGGTGGGGGGGCTCACCAAGTGCCGTGTGCATGTGTCTCTGTCTCTCTGAACTCCATCATGATATATGATTACAATGCACCGAAAAAGAAAAAGAAAAACAAAAAGTTTTAAAAAGAGGAATCTGCTTGTCTCCTAGATAGAAAAAATTAGTTATTAGTTATGGTATGTAAGAAATTATTTTAAAAGTATATATAAAATTATTTAAGTAATCCTTATAATTACTCGCATTAGTAAAGCCATCCACCTGTTTATTATACTTACGTAGTATCTTTTGTTATAGAACAATGCATATTTATAGATTGTACAATGCCAACTTATAAACAACGTATATGTGTAGAAGCATTTATATTTTATACAGAGGTTCCTCCACTTGTGAGGGGGATAATCTGATTAAAAATTTGTAAATTAAAAGTATCATATGTCAAAAATGCACTTAATACACCTTACTTACTGAACATCATAGCTTAGCAACACAGTACAATATAAAGTATCAGTTTTTCACTCACATGATCACAAGGCTAACTGGGAGCTATGGCTTGCAGCTGCTGCCCAGCATCCTGAGGGTACCATACTATGTATCACTAATGCGGGAAAAAGATCAAAATTCAAACTTGAACCATGGTTTCTTTTGCATGTGTATTGTTTTCATACCATTGTAAAGTTGAAAAATCATGAGCAAAATCCTAATATATGGACTGTATTGTATTTTATCTTCTCAATAATTTCAAATTAAGCAGAGATTATTTTTTCCACTTCATGGTCAGGAAGATTCAAAATTTGTATGATCAAATAATTAGCCTCAGGTTTGTTAGCTGTAAATGGAAGAGTTGACACAGAAACTCAGGCTTCCCAACTCATTCTGTTTTATTCTTCTACTCTCTCATTTCAACAGAACTACAAACATAAATTCAGTGATACTAGAATAGGAAAGAAGGAATATGGACAATACAAAAGAGAAGCATACCTTCAGAAATAAGTAGGGAGGAAGAACATCAAATAAATTGTAAGAGAAAGAGCAGTCTTGATGATAAAGCTAAGTACTAACAGTTGTAAAATGTATTACAAATTGTTAATATATATATATATGTATGTATCTATGTAGATATATATATATATATATATATGACCTCATGATCATGCTGTTGAGTAGGCTAGACATGTACTTTTAATACCTTTCTCAGCTTACTGAAATCCAGAGAATTATAGAAAAATACCTAAAAACACTGATGGTAAGTAAGGAAATTTGAAATTAGACAAAAGTCTATAGTCAATATTATGTCTTTTTCCTATGCCCTTTAGGTTTCCTTTCAGTGTGAAAGATTCGTGAAGATATAACTTTCATAATTTTATTAGGAAGGAAATGATAAGAGGGCTTACAGAAGGAAAGTGAGAAAATTTAAACACTTACTTTATATCCTGAAGAGAGAAACAGAAAGTAGAGTGTGAGATAATGGGACACATTACCTTATTTTTAAATAGCAAATAAGGTTAAATGGAAAATGGGATTTCTGCTTCTGACTGAAATGGAATAACAGGGAAAGGATTTATTCTCTTACCTGAAACAATGAAAAAAAAAAAAACAAAAAAATAGACAATAGTTTTCTGAGATTGTGCATCATATACTATAGGACAGTGATCCTTGGAAGAGAAAAAACAAACCAGCTTACTCCTACATCATCACAGCTTCCTCTCTGAAGAAAGTTTCTAGATGAAAGCACAGACAAGGAGAACACAGGTACAACCCAAAAATGTCCCTGAGGTATGAGTCTGGTAGACCAAGGGAGGTACAATCCCCATGGCATAGTAGTAAGAGGCGAAGCTTTCAAAGAGAGACCTTCAGAAATGTGCAGCAAATAGTCTACCAAGAGCCTTCAGCTAAGTACTAATTAGTAAATGCATGTGAAAAAACTATTCAAAGCTGGAAAAAGAATCACTCCGAGGACCACAGAAAGCAATTGAGTTTACTCAGGAGGAGAGACAACTTGTGTTCCCACCAATCAGAAAGAATAACCTTTTCATTCATTTAGAGATATGAGATGTATTGCCCCAGCACTGAGGCAAAATTAACACAAATAGTGTTGAATTCACTTATTAAGGCATAACCACAAGACTTGAAAATATCAAACTGTTTTTAAATAACTTACTTATTTCCAAGAGCAAAGCTTGAGGATATGCACAGGAATACAAAAATATCAATTATCCAAAAAGAGTAAACACACAATACCTAGTATAAAATTAAAAATTAGCAGACATACAAAGAAATAGGAAACAAAATTCATAATAAGAAAGATCCATCATAAGGAAAAGGCTGTACATTTTTTTTTTTTTTTTTTAGCGGAAATGAAGTAACAGGGACTGGAATTACCATCCTGCCTGCAGTAAGAAAACAAAAATAATAATTATAAGAAAAACAAAAAATATTAATTAATGGTTTTCAAAGTTACAGACTTCAATCTTTTGAAATGAAGATGAGGACAAGAAACAAAGAAGCCAAACCCTGAAATTGCTCCAGCTTACTGGCTTGAGAACATTTCCTAGCTACAGAGCATGGAGAGGTAACCCAGGTACAGTCACATAGACTGCACAGACTATGCCAAGGAGACACTTCAGATTCCAGGAAGATCCAGGGAGCCAGAGCTCACAGAAAAAAATAACTGTATATGAGAAGGCTAAGTAGAGTGGGAAGCTCAGAGCTCTGAATATCCCTTAAGTATCATCACATGCATACGGGGATATAATTTGAGACCAAGGAAAGGCTTGTCCTATCTGAATTGGGCCAGGAGCATCACATTGTTACTACCCAGACTGAACAACCTGAACATTTATAAACCAATGGGTAGAGTTCTCAAAGGGGCTTTACCTCAGTAACAGGAGATAATTGACCCTAGGTTAAATATTTCTCTGGTTCTCCTTAACAAAACTTAGTAGCAAGACCCAAAATGATTATACGATTACCAACTCACTTAACACTGTTCCAAGACCAAAGTTAATAATATTTTTAGAGCCGGGCGTGGTGGCGCACGCTTGTAATCCCAGCATTCGGGAGGCTGAGACCAGAGGATCCGGGTTCGCGGCCAGCCTCAGCTACCTAGTGAGGCACTCCGCAACTTAGTGAGACTCGGTTTCAAAATAAAGAATAAAAAATAGGGCTGGGGGTGTAGCTCTGAGGTAGAATGCCCCTGAGTTCAATCCCCAGTACCGCAAAAAAAAAAAAAAAAAAAAAAGTATTCATTGCAAATAATGTGAAATTAACAATGTCTAGCTTTCAATCTAAAATTATAGGACATGCTTAGAAGCAAGAAAATATGGTCACAAAAGGAAAAAATAAATCCAAACTCATCCAAAATTACTATGCATGTCAAAATTAACAGGAAAGGAAATTAAAAGCTATTAAAATGTGTTTTATATTTTCAAAGCTGTAAGTAGAGACATGGAAGATATAAAAACAGGATACAAATTAAACTTTGGTGAGTCTGAGATGAAAATACACTGAATGTGATTAACAATATGATTAACAATAAATTTGACCTTGTAAAAGAAAAAAATTAATGACATATACTAGAAACTATGCAAAATAAAACAGAGAAAAACTGTTAAAGATAAAAGAAGCAGTGAAGTGTAGCACGGCTATAACTAGATGAATAAAAATGTAATTGGAATTATTGTCATCGCACCTTGAGAAGTAGGAAAATGTATTTGAAGTTAATATCCAAAATGTTTCCAGATTATAAACTGGCAGGTCCAAGAATATCAATGACCCCCAAGCTCAAAAAAAAAAAAAAAAAAAAAAGAGAGAAAACTATACCAAAGCACACATCTATCACAGTTGTTCAAAAACAGTAAGACAGAAAATGTTAAAAAGTAGCCAGTGGAGACAGAGTAATAAAGATTATGATAACACAACATTTCTTTTTGAAATGGAAGCAAAGAGACAGTGAAGTAACCTCTTTAAAGGACTGAAAGAAGAAAAACCTGTCAATCTAGAATTCTATGTCCAGTAAAATCACCTTTTGAAAATGAAAGTGAGCAAGGCATGGTGGTGCACGTTTATAATCCCAGTACTTAGGAGGCTGAGACCGAAGGATGTGGGTTCACAGCCAGCCTTAGCTACTTAGTGAGGCCCTCCACATCTTAGTGAGACACCTTGTTTCAAAATATGCCATAAAAAAAAAATAGGGCTAGAGGATGTAGCTCAGAAGTAGAATGCCCTTGGGTTCAATCCTCAGTCTCACAAAAAAAAGAAAATGAAAGTGAAATAAAGTCCACTTTGTGTATAGAAAAGTAAAAAAATCATTACTTACTAAAGATGTGCATTAGAAGAAATATTAAAGAAAGATTATCAGGCAGAAAAAAAATTGCCAGAGAGAAATAAATGTTCATAAAAGAAAGAAAATAACTAGAAAGTATAACTGCATGCATAAATATATATAAGAAGCATTCATATTTAAATTTCCTTTAAAAATGATGAACTGTTTAAATAATAACAAAGATGTATAGATAGTAAACTAAGAAAGATATACATATGATATTAAAAACCTTGACTCATCTGAAAGACCACAAAAAAGAAGTAAATATAAACAACAACAATAAAAGAGATGTCACAAGTAGAAAACAGTTGGTACAAATAATAAGATGGTAGACTCAAATCTGACTATATTTATAATCCATATAACATAAATATGTCTCACATAAATTATTGTATATTACCTATAAACTCATATTCTATGCAAATGTAGTATATGTAATGAATATTAGTTAAAAGACAGATTGTTAAATTCAACTTTTTTAAAAAATAAGAGTACCAGTCGGGCATGGTGGCACATACTTGTAATCCTAATACTTGGGAGACTGAGATAGGAAGATCACAGGTTCTCAGCTAGCCTCAGCAACTTAGTGAGGCACTCCACAACTTAGTGAGATCCTGTTTCAAAATAAAAAGTAAAATAAATCTGGGAGGTATAGCTCAGAGGCAGAATGTCCCTGGCTTCAATTCCTAGTAACACACACACACACACACACACACATACACACACACACACAACAAAAGACTATTTGCTGCCTACAAGAAATATGTTTTAAACATCAAGATATAGATTATAAGTAAAAGGAAGAAAAAAGATAGATGATAACATTAAGTAAAAACAAAAATACTCAAGTGGCTATATTTATTAGGCAAAATAATCCAGAGCAAAGAATATCACCAACAATAAAAAGAATCCTGTTATAATGACAAAAAAAAAAAAGATTCATCAAGAGGACTTTCCAATTCTAACTGCTTTATGCCTAATCAATAAGAGGCAAATAAGTTTATAAAATTGGATGAAAGAATATTGTTTGCCATTTTGTTAGATGAAAACAAAGGATTTTTGTAATAAATATGCAATTCATGGTATTCATTTTTAATTCATTTTAATCCAGAATTTTGCCCCTTGTCATAGAAAAGACTTGAAATCCTTTATATCAAGCAGAGAAAAAATGATAGTTTTACTCCTTGTAAGCCAATAAAGCAAAACTAGAACTGGATTGAGGTCAAAGGCAGATATGACTACATTAGAAGAAATAGCCCTCCAGAGCAAAATTTCGTCAGAAAAAACTGAGGGCAAAAGAACAGACACAAATGGCCAACAAATATATGAAAAATGCTCAACATCATTAGCAATCAGGTAGAAGCAAATTAAAGCTTCCCTAAGATTTTACCTAACCCCAATTAGAATGGCAATCATTTTTAAAAATACAAACAATAACAAATGCTGATGAGGATGTGGACAAGTAGGAACTCTGATACTTTGTTGGTGGGATTGCAAATTAGTGCAGCCACTTTGGAAACCAGTGTGGAAGGTCCTCAGAAGAATGAGAATGAACCTACCATATGATCCGGGTATACCACTCCTAGGTCTCTACACGAAAGAACTGAAACCAGACTACCATAGTAATGCATGAAGATCTATGTTTATAGCTTCACAATTCATAATTGCCAAACTATGGAACCAGCCAAAGTTGTCCATCAACAGATTAACAGATTACAAAATTATGAGATATATACACAATGGAATTCTACTCAGCCATAAAGAAGAGCAAAATTATGTAATTTGCAGGGAAATTGATGGAACTGGAGAATATTATGCTAAGTGAGATTAATCAGTCATAAAAAGTGAAAGGTGAGATGTTCTCCCTCATATGTGGAAGCTAGAGAGAAATTGAGAGACAGGAGGGATTCCAGACAAAGGAGGAAAAAACCTAGTGGAGTGAAGGAGGGGATCCATCTGAGAGAGACAGGATGGGGAAGGAAGACTTGAAGAAGGAAACACTTCAATAGACATGATGTACACACACAAACTTATCAAAGCCCATCACTGTGTTTAACGTGGAAGGTAGGGAGGAAGAGGGCATACGGTGGGAACTGGGGGAAGGCTCAGTAAGTACTGTGTGCATATATGCCTCTATCACCCTGAACTTCATCAAGATGTATAATTGCAATGCATTGATAATATATAAAAAAAGAAAGAAAGTGAGTATCTATCTTAGGGAGACAGATATATGGGCCACTGGTAGGATAAATGAATTTTAAAGTATAAAATTTAAATGTTAAGTAGAAATTAATCAAAACAAGTAAAGATGATGATGGTATGGGATTAAAAAATGAACAACACAGAGATTTGAAATTAAGTATTTTGCTGTTATATCTAATCAATAAGGACTAGTTTCAACAAAAATTTAAGTCAATATTGATTTGTAGGAACCATGTTGAATTTTATTATTTGAAAGCTTGAAAACCCTAAGTAATAGAGAAAAAATTTAAAAAGATTTCTCTGCTCTAAAAAAATACCGCCACCTAGTAAGCATGATAATATTAGTATCAGAAACAAATGACTGGATAGAACATAATAAATGTTATAAAATAAAACCAGATGAGTATCCAGAAAATATACTTCTTAAACCTGGGAGATAAGCAATGATTTTTTTTTTTTTTTAAAGATGTGGTCTATGAATTGTTTTCTTTCTCTCGTTCTCTTTGTGTGATACTGGAGACTGAACCAAGAGCCTTCACACGTGACAGGCTCCACCACCAAGCTACACCCTCAGCCCTTTAATTTTAACTTTATTTTGAGATAGGAACTCGGTAAGTTGGGCTCAAACTTTCAATCCTCCTGCCTCAGCCTCTCAAGTACCTAGGATTCAGGCATGTGCCATCACACCTGACTGGAATTGGGCCTTGAGATTTTAGGATATTTGAACAAGTGGGGGTAGTAATGTGACTGGTGTTGCAGCAAAAGAATGGTAAAAGCAAAGACTCAGGAACTGAAGAATGTAGGCTCTCCATAAAAGAGTATGTGGTACCTTTCAACTGAAATTGCTTAAAAAGAAGGGAAACAAGTGGAAATAATTTTAGAAAAGTAGAAGGTGAGAATGTCTAACACACACACACACACACACACACACACACACACACACGCACACACACAGAACAACCACACTAAATCCTCACTAGAATTTGAAGGAACAAAGTCTCTCATCTGTTGCTCAAGAATGTACACCTATTCTAAAAAATAGGTTGGCAGTTGCTAAAATAAAATAAAAAAACAAAAACACTAAACACACAGGTGTATCACCTAGCAATTGTACCTCTGGGTACTTATCCCAGATAAATGAAAATTTATATCCACACACAAACTTATATGCAATTTTTCATAGTAGCTTTATTTGTAGTAGCAAAAAGTTGGAAACCACCAAAATGTCTGACTGCATCATGGAATCTTAGTCAGCAATGAAAAGCAATTAATTATGTATTATGTATACATGTAACAACTTAGATGGATCTCAAGGGCATTATGCTGAGTGAGTAAAGCTCATCTCTGCAGGTTTCAAAGAATCTATCAATTCGTACAACATTCTCGAAGTTACAAAATTGTGAACATGGAAAACATTACTGGTTGAGGGAGGTGGTGGTGGTGGTGGTGGTGGTGGAGAGAGAGGTGTGTATGTGACTATTGCAGACATAGTATTATCTTAATGGTGATGGAAATTTTGATATCTTGACTGCAGGGGTAATTAGGAAAATCTATTCACGCAATAAAACGACACTGAGTATAGACATGCATTGTATCAAAGTCAAGTTCTTGATTTTGATATTAAGTATAGGTAGACATTGGATCTTTACTCAGGATCTTTTCCTACAACCTTGCAAATTCATTTAAATTTACAATTATTTTTAGAAAGTTTTTGAAAAATCCTACATATACCTACTGTGACACCTAAAAATTTAACTCCTGATATTTAAATTAAAACATTTTCATTTAACTTACAATAAAACCCAGCAACATTATTGATAATTATTAAAAACTGGAAAAAAAAATCAAATGAATGAGTAAACAAAGTGAAGTAAATCACTACAATGAATTGCCACTCAAGAACAAAAGGAAATTAACCACTATCTGTCACAATGTGAATGGACCTCAAAAGCATTATTCTATGAGAAAGAATCCAGACTCGAGATGTTATATGTTTTCTGATTTTTATGACATATATATATGATGTACATGGGTACTTCTTGGACTAGTGGAACTACCCTGCCTCTTGATTGTTCTGGTAGTTATATAAGTGATTACGTCTGCCCAAAGTCCTGTAGTTGCACACCCAAATAATGAATTTTGCTTTGGTCAAATTTATCTTACTATTTTACTTTAGAAAAATCATATTCAACATCAGACTACTTTAGAAGTATTTCTATATGAGGTATCAAGGAAGGCAAACAGTCTCATTTGTTATCTCTGACTGGTGGGTGGGATTACTTGTGACTCTATGTTTTTCTTTTTACCTTTCTTAACTGGTAGGATTTCTGTATAAAGTAGATATTAGTTTTAAGAAAAAGAATGGTATTTTTAAATGGTAGAGATTTTTAGGGCTGGATAAGGACATTGAAAATCATCCCACTCCCCCAGCCATACTAATCAGGGTTCTCCAAAGAAACAGAACTGATATATAATGTATACATATATGTTAAAAGGATTCATTTCTTAAAGTTCTATAATAGGCCCTTTGCAAGGTAGAGACCAGAGAACTTAATAGCATGACTCAGTCCTACTAGCCGGAAGCCTCAGAGTTAGGGATGCCAATGATACAGCCCCCAGTCTGAGGCCAAAGGCCAAAGAGCCCACCAAGGGTCAAGGGTCAGTGGAT
The DNA here is from genome assembly GCA_004027655.1 of Graphiurus murinus. NCBI lineage: Eukaryota > Metazoa > Chordata > Mammalia > Rodentia > Gliridae > Graphiurus > Graphiurus murinus. Next base: position 21,677 of record PVLC010008319.1, on the reverse strand, counting down.
GAGTCCCCAGAATCAAAGACCAAAAAGCTAGATTGTGACATCTTACTTCAACAGGAGAAACACTGGATAGAAGAGCCAAAGAAAGCTTTCTCCTTCTGCCACTTTCCTGTTCCACTGCCCCCCCACCCCCCCCCACCCCCCGCAGTCATTGGATGGTGCTGCCCACATTCCCTGGTTAGTTCATGGACTCACACACAATCTTCTCTGGAAGTTTACCAGTTCTCAGGCATCCCTCAATTCAGTCAACATCTCAAGTTAACCATCACATCACCTTTAGATTACAGATAAAATGTAAAGGCTAAAGCAAATAGAGTGACTTTGCTTAATTATTTTTAATTGGAAAAAAGTTACATATGCCCTCAGTACTGCATTTCCCTGAGCTACATGAATCAACTATAAATGTCATGCTTTATTTTTACTGGGGACAGGAGTGATTTCCATTCCTCCAAAACTCCAATTCCATAATCCCAAAGGAAAATGTTTCATGATTTTCCTAGATGATATCCTGAAGGAGGATTTAGACAGTGCTTAGACAGAAAAGGTAAGGTCTCCAACCTATACTAGGTTAGGTTATTGTTATTGTGAAAAAGTATTTGAGAAAAAAAATTTACAGGAGGAAAGTTTATTTTGGCTTCTGGTTTCAGAGCTCTCGATCCATGGTTGGTTGGTTCCTTTGCTCTGTGCTTGTGGTGAGACAGAGCATGATGATGGGCAGGACATGGTGGACAGAGCTGCTAACCTCCTGGTGACCAGAGAGAGAGAAGAAAGAGGAGAGGAGAGGAGAGGAGGGGAGGGGAGGGGAGGGGAG
>PVLC010008319.1:0-20769 GCA_004027655.1 Graphiurus murinus | reverse complement strand
GCCCCACTCCTTTGAACTAGGTTCAATCTCCTGCAGTTTATACCACCTCCCAGTAGTTCATTCAGCTGTGAATCTCTCAATAAATAAATCTATTGACAAGGTTAGGGCCTTCATGATCCAATCATTTGCAAAAGTCCCACCTCTGAACACTGCTGTGCTGGGAACCCAGCCTTTAACACATAGCACTTTGGGAGATATTCCATATCTTACTATAACATGAGATAGTAGATACCTCTACGAGATCAAAGACTTTTTGGAAATGTGTACCTTTCTAGCTCTTTGACTTAAATTATGATAAGAATACCATCCATTGAACAGGACTGGCGAGCAGACTGAGAAAGTCAAAGCCATTATTGTTGATAAGAGTTTATGTCCTACTCAGTCAAGCCAATTTGAGAACCAGGAGGAAGTGTAACCTGAAAGTTAAGGGTTGACCTTTGGAGTACTGCGATCTGGCAATTTACCCAAGTCTCTAGCTCAATTTTTTCACCACTTAACTTAGAATTATAATAGTTATTGCCCCAAGTATTAAATGTGTTATGTAAAGTCTATAGATGAGATGTAATGCAGGGGGAATTCTCAGTGTTAACTCTTTTTCAGTCTCTTATACTCTTCCTGTTGATTACACCAAATGGGTGATCACAAGGAGAAAATCAAACTCTATGTCTACTAAAGTGCTGAATGTTTGTAAGAAGTGCCACAGAACAATGCCTACTCTTAGAAACACAAACAATACCCTCCAAAGCAGAGGAATCATCTAATCATTAATGCCCCTTCATTTGGACAGCAGATTGTACTCAGGTGGTGATATTTCCACAGGGAAATGGGTCACCTTTAGTGAAGAATTGCCATGCAGCTGGATGTACTGACAGGTCATCTGAGCCATGAAAAGTGACACCTTTTCAAATAGGTCAGAAAATCAAACAGCTCATTCCAAGATCTTAAATGTTTGAACATTTTCTGTGTGTGTGTGTGTGTGTGTGTGTGTGTGTGTGTGTGTGTGTGTGTGTGTTACTTAGGAGAGATTGACTCACCCAGAAACATTCTACCTCTGAGCCACACCCCAGACCTGGATTTTGTGTTTTGGAAACAGGATCTTGCTAGGTTGCTGAAAGCCTCACTGTGCTTTTGAGGCTGTCCTCAAACCTACAGTCCTCTTGTTTCAGCCTCCCAAGTACTGGGATTGCAGGAGTGAGTCATCATGTCAGTCACGTTTTTTTCCTTTCTTAAAAGAGGAGAAGTGTCTTATCGTGCAACTGAAGGAAAAAAATGCTTTTTCATGTTGCTACCAGTTCCTCTTAGGCCTCCCAAGTACTAGGATGACAAACATGTGCCCTGCTTCATTCTCATTCATTTGGCCGATCTACAGTGAGCACTGGACCATGGCAAGTTGCATATGGCTGAGTCCTCTTAGTGAAAGCAAGGGGGGCCTGAGTGGGGAGTGCCCGGCAGTGAGATGGCAGGATTTAAAGAAGAGAAGGAAGAGCTAACATTTTCCTCTTTTTTGCACCTAGATTAATAATATATGACATTTTAGATTAAAATGGGTCCTTTCAAAATGCAATTTGTAGTCTGGGTGTGGTTGCGTAAGATGCCACTGTTCTGAGGGTGGCTTCAGCAGCACCGGGCCAAGTCCACTGTGGGTGTGGAGACATCCAGAGACAGTATCGCCCCACCCTGTCATGTTGCCTAATGAGCTGGTGGGTGGAAAACAGCCCTCGGGAGGCAGAGCAATTTCTCATTTCAGTCATGACGCAATGGAGAAATGGCAGCCTACTATGGCGGAAATGCTAAATAACCTCTGACGTCCATTTTCTGGGAAAAGAGGCAAGTGTAGAGGTCTGAGAAATACAACTCTCATGGACAGGCACGCTTGATTCCTTGAGCACTTAGCTTACATTTATGAGCTCAAGAAAAAAGTGTTTATAGAAACAAAACTTCTGCCACCAGGCCTCCTATCCAGGTGAAAAAGTCAATATCATTTTAGGGCAAAGTAGCAAGAACACATTTTTGTTCCTCTCTAATTCTGACTAAGCAGTGAGGATAGATACAGGGATGAGCCCTCTGAGACATCACAAGAAAGAAGGGGAACCTCTTAGGTTGGACTCAGACGAGAATACACACTTGGCCGCTTGAATGTAGATAGCTTTTGAGAAAATTCAGCATTCAAAGAACCAGGTACAACTTTGACATGGTCTGGACCTCAGCATATTCTAGCATGTTCATGTCCTTTCATTTTGTCAATCAGCCCTGACAAGAAGTCTATACTGAAGGAGAAAAATCAATGCAAATAGCCTTGTGTGCTTTTCCCAGACCATAACTTAAATTTTTGCTTTTTAAAAATTTTTTTAAAATCACAAATCTAGTTAACTGATTGACAATTACTTAAATTATGAGTATGAGTTAGTGATTTTCTTGGTTTAGAAGTGATTTTTCCATTGGTCTTTTTTTTTTTTTTTCAGTACTGGGGATTGAACCCAGGGACATTCTACCTCTGAGCTACACCTACGGCCTTATTTTTTATTTCTTTATTTTGAACCAGGATCTCACTAAGTTGCAGAGGGCCTCACAAAGTAGCGGAGGCCTGGCTGCAAACCTGTGATCCTTCTGTTTCAGCATCCCGAGTACTAGGATTACAAGCATGCACCACCATGCCCAGCTTGTCTGTTGTTCTTTGAAAAAAGAAAAAAGAAAAAAAAAAAACAACCTTTATTTGGTACATTGTAACCATACACCATGTTGAGGTTTCCTGTAATACAAAAACACACACATAACACCCAGTGCATCCCTCCCTGCTCCGACTCTCCCTCTACCTACTACTCCTGTTCATAATTCTGGAATTGGCACAAGTGAGTTTTCAATCCCAGTCATGTGCCTGATTGGGGGATTGGTTCTGCTTTAACCACTCTCTATTCCAGGGAACGAACTCAGACTCATCCAGTATGAAGCATTGTGTATAGTAGAGCTAACCACAAGTTTACATTTTTATTTGCCTAATATTACTCTATTCCAGTAGCTCTCAACTGGAGGCTTTTTTGACCCGCAGGGGATATTTGGCAATGTCTGGAGACATTTTTAGCTGTTACAACTAGGGAGGTGCTACAGCATCTGGTGAATAATAGCCAGGGATGCTGCCAAACATCCTACAGTGCACAAGACAACCCTCCAACAGAAAACAACCCAGTCCACAATACCCATAAAGAGGTTCAGCAACCTATTACTATACTTTTTAACCAGAAGTAGCTCCAACATTTCATTAATTATCTTGGCGATTAGATAGTCAAAGAGGATATGAGTATTTATAAGAAAAGCTAAATAACACTTATTTTTAAATGATTTACTAGATTGGCCAATTTCTTACCTCTGATTTCAAAAATCAATTCCTTACTGAGAACAAAATGCACAAATTTTGATCCCATCAATAACCCATTTTGACCAGAGATAAGACCATTTTCGAGAGAAGATGTAGCATATTGGACTATTTGTCCTGGCCTTTCTGTCCCTCTCCTTTATGATTTCTAATCATTATTATGTCAACCAGTGTCTCTAAGACTGTATTCCTCTAGATCCAACTTCTAGACCTTTCCTGTTCAAATATGTATTCTAAAACCTTACCAGATTACCCTAATACATACTTCAAAGCTTTATTTTGTATTTCTGGCTCTTAATTTTCATAAGCAAGGTCTCTCTCAAATTTGCTTTCCAAAACCTACATTTCTAACTTCTACTTGTTCCTTTAAAAACTTCTTACATGACTTTTGGTCTTTTGCTGAGACTTGTAATTTTTCTGTCTTTATTATATCTAATGTAGTGGTTAAACTCTAAAATTTGTTCAAATAAAGTCTTGAATATAATCATAATGTCCATAGTAGATGGAAATTTTTGTTTCCAAGCAGATATGGAAAGAATGGTCTTTGCCTTTATTACAAGTGAAGGGAATAAAACTTTTTAAATCAGTAGTGTATATCCAGCACCTGGCACAGTGGGCACATGTAAAGAAACATAGACATATTTATTTATTGACTGATGCATTGATTTATTGAGGGGAAAAAAAGTTAAAATAAAAAACACAATTACAATAATGGGAAAGTTGGATTCTTTCTGCTACTTCTTCCTCAGAACCTCAAAGTGCTCTGAGGTACCTTGTATCTTGTATTAGATGCACACTCCTCATGCAATGAAAGACTGTATTTTTCCACACTGAACACAATATTCAGATGTGATCCCCTTTCTCCGTTTTTAAAATCCAGTTTTCATTTTTCTTTATTTCTTTTTCTTTTTTTTTTTTTTTTTTTTTTTTTTTTTTTTTTTTTTTTTTTTTTTTTTTTTTTTTTTTTTTTTTTTTTTTTTACGGTACTGGAGATTGAACTCAGGGGCATTCTACTTCCGAGCTATACCCCCAGCCCTATTTTTTTTTATTCTTTATTTTGAAACCGAGTCTCACTAAGTTGCCGCAGATTGCCTCACTAGGTAGCTGAGGCTGGCCACAAACCCGAATCCTCCGGTCTCAGCCTCCCGAATGCGGGGATTACAAGCGTGTGCCACCTCGCCCGGCTTCATTTTTCTTTATTTCTATAAAACTATTCATCATCGGTTCAGTCATTCCTGAGCATCAATTTCAAAGTCCCGTGGTACTTACTGGAAATGAATCAGATGTAAGACTTGCCCTCAAAGACCTTATAATCTGATAAGATAGATGAGGCATATCCCCCAATGAGCTGTACCTGAGATAAGAAGTTAAAACTTCCAGAAGATAAAGTTGTATGGGAATTTGAACAGGAGAAATTCATTATCAGCTGAAAATCAAGAAAAGATTTATAGAATAAATTAAATTTGACAAAGCCTTGAGAGAGAATCTCTGCACACAGATATGTAGATGAGGCTTAAGAAAAGGCTCTTTGGGGGGAAAGTGATTGTGTAGAGTTTAACTGTAACTGGAGTGAATGAAGACAATGATAGATACAATTGGAAAAGGAAGTTGGGTCCAAAATGTGAAGGATACCATAACTAGATCAGAGGTCTGGTCTTGATTTATCTCTCATGGCTTTTTCTACTGAAAAACTTTCCAATATCAAATCTCATTGTAAGATGTTCATACATAGGGCTATTGTTACACAAAATATCTTGCTTAACTATTCTACTTTTTGGCAAGCCAAATTAAAAAGGAACCTGCTACAACTTCATAAGTTAAAGAATATAATCAGTAGCAGCACAGTTATCAATTATATATAACCCATAGGATATATCATTATTAAAAGTTTGGCCAAAGTTAACAAAAGATATTTAAAAATGCAAGTGCATAGACAATTTTACTGGAAGTGAGAAAAGCTATAATAACAATATTCTAAAGAAAATAAAATGAGACATCATCAAAGTTGTTTAAACAGGGCTGGGTGTGAAACTCACTAGTAGAACACACACTTAGCATCTGCAAAGCACTGGGTTCAATTCCCAGCACCATAAGAAAAGCACTGCAACCTTGTGGCTTTTATTTTATTTTTTTTTACATATTATATGATTTTTATTTATGGATATTTCTGTAAAGGGAAAACCATAGGAAACATGATACTGGTTGCAACAGCTTAGGGTAAAAGTATGTATGTTTAAAAGGGCAGCATGAGAACATTTTTACAATGATGGACATGATCACTGTGTTGCTACTATGCTGATGTGTACATGGGTCTAAATACTTTTCAAAACCCGTAGAAATGTACATAACAAATATTAAATTTTCTAGCAGCAAAATCAAAAGATGATATCAACCAAGGTGTTGGCAGAACCAAAGATGGAATGCAGACTATGACAGATTCATAAAAGTATATTAAATATTAGTAGCATAATTGCATGGAAGGAGGTATAAAAGAAAAGAGTTTATCCAAATGACTTTGGAAAAAATATATTTCATGTTTTTTTATTAATTGGTGCATTGTAATCATACATCTTTGTTAGGTAGAAGCTGATAAAAGCATATATGCACACATCTCTCATTTAACCCCTTCCCCAATTCCCACCTCACTCCCTCACCCTCTCTCCTTCTCACGTTCAGTTTAGTGATTGACTTTGATATATTTGTGAAAGTACATCATGTGCATCCCCTTCAGTTAAGTCAACTTCTTTGCTTATCTAGGGTTTCTCCTTTTTCATCTGGAGTCCCTCTTATGTCCCATTTTCTCCCTAGCATCTGCATATTAGGGAGAACATATACTTTTTTACTCTTTGTGATTGACTAATCTCACTTATCATAATGTTTTCCAGTAGCATCCATTTCCCTGCAAATAACACGATTTTGTTCTTCTTTATGGATGAGTAAAATTCCATTGTGTACATATCCCATTGTTTTGTAATCCATTCATCTGTCCATGATGAATGGATTACATGTCCATGATTACAATGGATTACAATGTCCATGATGGACATCTTGGCTGTTTTCATAGTTTGGCAATTGTGAATTGTGTAGCTATAAGCATAGATACACATGCATCTGTCTGATAGTTTGGTTTCCATTCTTTTGGGTAGAAAACAGAAGTCAAAACTCAAAATGTTAGGAATTAAAAATCATCTCTCAATAATCAAACTGAATATAAATGGTCTCAATTCCCCAATAAAAAGGCACAAGGTAGCAAAATGGATTAAAACCCAGAATCCATCTATACGCTGCCTGCAAGAAACATACCTTACAAGCAAAGATTCCCACAAACCTTGTGGTTTTTAAAATACATTTTCTCTCCATCTCTCTCTGTGCTCAAACATTCAGAGATGTTCACAGTTACTATAACAAAAGCAATAATAAATTGGTACAGCTCAGAAAAAGTATTTGATGCAGGCTAGTTTTCCTTAATAATGCTGATTGTTGGGCTGATAATAAATAACAGCTTATGTAGGAGAAACACTGGAAGTAGAAAGCCATAATCCATAAGCTTGGCTCCCAAGTTTAAGTCATCTAGTTGAGTATGAACTCCATTTCCTCTCAGCACAGATTCCTTATTTATGCCATATAGAGAATAGACCAGACGACTTCTAATCTCAAGTAATGACAATAATAGTAATTTTGTCTCCTATAATGACATGTCTCTGGGAAATTACACCACCTGCTCTCTTTGAGGAAGAAGAAGCTCTAGGCTGTTCCTTGAACATAAAGATGTGTGAACAATAATTGGGATGGGTTAGACAGGTAGTCCACAGTCTACCTATAGGCTAAAGATGCTGTGCACAAAAAATTCTGCTTACTAAGGGTAATGGATATTATTTTAGCCAAAAAGCCCCCCTCCTGTGCTAGAATTTGAGAAAATCAACAAACTGTCAATGAAAAATAAAAAAAAGATTCACAAAATTTGCAGACTAGAGAGTAATGGAGTCAGAAGAACTAATGAAAGGGTTAGCAAGACAACCCATGCTCCCAGAGAGAAAGGGAAGGGCTCCTAAGTATTGTAATTGTATTGACACACAAAGTATGGAATTTAAAATTTTAAATTTTAAATTTTAAATTGCTTTGCATGTGTATGGCAGCCCAACAACTCTTGAGTTTCCTTTGTCTATATATATTACATTTCTCCCCTGAGGTCCTCTTTTCTTTTTGTCGCATGTTAATTCACAAAGCATTCCCACGACTACAGGAAGCTTGGGTCAGACCCTTTCTCCTTGGAACATAGAAAATGAACTAACACTTTGCACCTGCCCTCTGTTTTAAAAGTTAACAACACATCAATGAGATATTATTATTCCATTTTAAAATTAGGAATCTAGGCTCAGAGCAGGTAAGAGACCTTGCCCTAAATCATAATACTAGAGAATGGTTTAGACAGGCTTCAAACCTAGAAAGGTATGTCCATAAGGCCATGCCATTGTGTTCCCTTCAAGCTTTAAATTTCCAAAAGTATGTGATTACCACGTCTCTAACTGAAAACAACAGAATATGATTTTTTCCTGAAATATTACTATATTGTCAACAAAACTTTAACAAGCAAAGGTACTTCACTTGTTCCTCCAATTTCATAAATGAGGAAACCCAAGCCCCATCCAAACTGGAGTCTGTGTAAAGCAAACCAGTGCCCAGGAAAGGTTACACACTTCAGAATTCACCTTCTCCACCTACCATGTGCATGAACTTTGACATAAGGAGCAATAATGACACTCTTCTCATAAAATAATATAAGGACTAAAGTGAAATGGAATTTGGCCCAACAATTGGCAGATGAAAAGTGTTCAATACATCATTTTTTCTTCCCCTTTCATTTCAGATTCCATTCACCCTCCTCTTTTTAAATCCAATAGAAGTGTTCTTAAAATCCATCCAAAAATTCAAAGTCAAATTATAATGTGAATTACATGAAACATGAGTCATACTATGGGATTTCTTTATATTTAAAGAATATTATTTTACCCAGGACTACTCAGGTCTACTTATGCTCACTAATTTATTTCCACTCCTCCTTGTCCTAACAAGCATTAGAAACAACTCTTAAATCACCTAGATATAAAGAGTGACACACACACCATAGAGCTCACTCTTCCAGCAGTCTCCAAGGAAACAACAACCAATAGGACAAGAAAGAAAGGCTGAGGTACAGAGATCTGGAAGCCAGATGCATTTAGAATTTAATATTGATTTTATCACTTAATAAAGCTAGATTCTAGGAAAATTGCTCTCTCTGAGATCTGGGTTCCATATCTGTGAAATGAGAGTAAAATTAGTTGGTTGCATCACTTTATGATTCAGTGTTAATCTGGGTGTTCATTATCAATCAAAGAACCTGCCCACTACCTTAAAATAGAAGTGGACAGAGGTCCATCTGCTATAAAGGACCTCTGTCCACCTGGCTTCAGGGACCATTGCCTCCTTTGATCTCCTCTAGCGTACATATATATCACTCAGATCACCCATTTGACACAACACATGATTTAAATGATTAAAATATATATTTTTCTTTTCCCAGCTGTTTATCTAGTAGGACAAATGTCATATACATTTCTGTAACCACAATACCCAAGAGAGTACTAAGGAGAGTGAATACTTGTTTGTAAGAGAATTTTGTTTTTTGTCCTTCTAAGATTCATAAATTAAAATTTTAATTTAAATAGCTGGAATGTTTTTAAAATTGTGGCTATTGCCTGGCCCAGGCAGGAAAGTCTCTATCCTAAATGTTGGTCCTAGACATTAGAAAACACTTTAAACTTAATGATTCTGTAAGGCACTGTCGTAACAGCCCAGGAAGTGTAGTACATAATAGGCTTAAGTTTCGGTTTCCCCAAAACCAAACTGCTCCTTCCCCATGCCTGACAAAGTTCTGCTATGTAATACTTATGCAACTACTTACTATAAAAGACTGTTAAGAACCTCGGTGGGGGTCCTTGCCAAGACTCCACTGTGTTGGATGAGGCTCAGGTCCTAGCTCAAGCTAGAAATAAACTTCTTTCTTGCTTTTGCATTATTCTGTATTATGTGTTCATCTTTTGGTGGGGCACCCTGGATTTGAGCATAACAATTTGGGGGCTCATCTGGGATTTGTCCCCCTAAAGACCCTCACTCACCTACAGAATACAAAGAGTTTTTCTGCTAGGGAGGCTTGGCTTGTGTAGTTGATCTCCCATCTGGCAGCTGAGAGGGCTGATCTGAGTCTGAGGGACCAGTTAGGGACTGGCAGAGGACCTAGGCAAATGCGCTGGAGGGTCACCGGTCGGGAGGTGACGGAGATATCCCATCGACCCAGTGGATTCCCAGGAATGGTGGACATCATTCTGTAAGGTCTCTTATGGGAAATCAGGAAAAGAAGCAGGCAGAGTAAAAAGGCCTTCTGTGTTCAGTGTTTGTCTGTTGTCTCCTGTCCATATTTTGTTTAGTGCTGGCATTGTGTCTGTGACTTTCGGTTTCATCTTCGGACCCATAGTCTTCCTCTATTTCTCCACAATGGGACAGGCTCCATCAACTCCCCTATCTCTGATGCTTAATCACTTTTCTGATTTCAGAACTCAGGAACATAATCTTTCACTGGAGGTGAAAAAAGGTAAGTTAATCACCTTTTGTTCTGCAGATTGGCCAACCCTCAGTGTGGAGTGGCCCCCGGAGGGAAATTTGGATCTAAACATTATCTTTCAGGTGCAGGAAATGGTTATGGGTCCTGACCCTTGTGGTCACCTGGATCAGATGCCCTACATCCTTGTGGGGCAATGTTTAGTAGAAATCCCCTAACCTGGTTAAAGCCTTTTGTCCCTAAGTTTCCTAAGCCCCAAGTATTGCTGGCAAAGCCCTCACAGGGATCATCTGGAGACCCTAAGTTGGAGAACCCTCTGCTTAAGGTGATGCAGGACTCAGGTTTATATCCCAATCTTTTAGACCTAGATGTGGAAGGAACTCCACACCCTTATGCCCCCGCCAGTCGCAGGACAGTCAGCCCTGGAGGATTTGTCAGGATCATCATTGGGCCCTCCAGCGGCTGGCTTGGGGGTGGCCTTGGGCACCCAGTCCCACTGGCCCCCAATCCCCAAAGCTCCATCTTCAACTACTCAGGCACTACCTCTGCAGGCTATAGGACCCATCTGGGAGAGGGGTGGCATGGGAAGGACCTATCAGTATTGGCCCTTTTCTTCCAGTGACCTATATAATTGGAAGTCTCAGAATGCAGCCTCCTCTGAGAAACCACAGGAGCTAATTGACTTGCTAGAATCTATTCTTTTTACCCATAACCCCACCTGGGATGACTGCCAACAATTACTTAAGGTTTTATTTGTCACTGAAGAAAGGGAGGGAATTCTGACTGAAGTCAGGAGATTGGTGTCGGGAGATGACAGAAGACTGACCACTTAGCTGAATCTCATCGATGGGACCTTTCCCTTGACTGGCCCAAATTGGGACTTTGACCAGGCTGAAGGTAAGGAGCATCTCTGAGTGTACCACCAGGTTCTGATGGCCGGTCTCCGTGCAGCAACTAGAAAGCCGACCAATTTGTCTAAGGTACATGCAGTGAAGCAAGAACCTAATGAGAGCCCCACAGTCTTTTTTAGAAAGAATTCTTGACGCCTTCAGGCAATACAACCCTATGGACCCTCAGGCTGAGGAAACTAAGGCAACAGTAATCTTGGTCTTTGTAAATCAAGCTGCCCCGGATATTAGGAGAAAGCTTCAAAAGTTAGACTGTTGGAAGAATGAGGAATTTAAAGCTGATATAAGTAAACCTGATTTGAATCCAAGCTTTGGCTAGTGAGGGTGTTAATGAAGAAGATGATTCTCCCGGTCATCTGAGAAGACATGTGGAGAGCAGAGAAAGTGTCTCTCTTTCAGTATTTCAACCAAGTCCTAAGTTTAAAACAAAACAAAACAAACAAACAAACAACCCGGCTTAATTTAGTTCGCATGTATTTTTCCCTAATTACTAGATTATTTGACAGGTGAACTGCATATACTATCTTATATTGTTTTCTCTACCTAAATAAAACATTTACCAACCAGATGTCTTAGAGATTGTCGGAAGGTTGTAATGTCTTAGAAGCATACATTCTGGAGGCAAGTGGCTGAATTTTGCATCTGCCACTAAGTAATGGGACAAGTTTCTGTCCTTGACTCAGATTACTCATAGAGAAATTCCAGAGTTGCTTTCTATAATTAAATCACTAAAATGAAATGAAGTAAGTTTATTTATTTATATGTAAATAAATGCTTAGTGAAGTTCTGGACAATTATAAGCTCTCAATAATTATTAGCTATTATTAATTTATTCCTTGTTCTCTGTTATAGTTTACCCAACTCCCTCCCCCAAAAATTCAGAATTAATTGACCAAAGGTGGGGCCCTCTGTATATAATAACTGGAAATAGTATTCAATTTGGAGTCACAAGACGTAAAAAAGAAAGATGCTGACAATAATGGGAGACCTTATGGAAACCAGCTTTGGGTTTTTTGGGGAAAGGGGACTGGGGATTAAACCTAAGGGCATTCTATTTCCAAGCTACACCTCTAACCCATTCTTTTATTTATTAATTGATATGAAATAACAGTTATTTACATAACTTATATCTATAGAATATAGCTGCTTTCTTTAGAATAAGAAAGTTTACAAATGACAGATATTGCTTTTTTTGTCAAAGACTTCTTCAAGCAAAAGAGTATACATGGTCACTTGTATTTAAAATAATGGTAAACAGTGGATATCAATATGTTTATCTGTGCCTCAATCATTTACCAACTAGTAGATTTTGAAACCATCATGTTAGTCACTTGCTAAGGCATAAGTGTCCAGGGGGAAAAGTCAAGAAAAGGTAAAGACCTTTTATCACATCTCCTTTAAGATTTACAAAATAAATAATTTGCAACATCTTTATATTAGATTTAACACAGATCTTTCTACTTTGTTAGGTAAGTGCACTGATTCAATTTCTCCTTTTCCAAGATTATTTTTAAGGATATAAATTTAAATAAGGTCTCACTAAGTTGCTGAGGCTGATGCTGAACCCACAATACTCCTTTCTTGGCCTCCTGAGTACTGGGATTACAGGTGTGCACCACCACACCCAGTGAAACCAGCATTGTTTATACACTGTGGTGGAAGGATAGATTGGTCCAGCCTTTCTGAGGAGCATTATGGAGGGCCAATAAATACTTTAATTATTTTCCCTTTTATTAGTCTGTTTTAATTGATGTATACTAATAATATATAATTATGGGTAGAACAAAGTGTTTCAATACATATATACAACAAGTAATGATCAGATCAGAGTAATTGACCTGTCACCTCAGATATATTTCTTTGCATTGGGAAAACTCAAAATCTTCTCTATTAGGTATTTTAAAATATTCAACTAATTGTCGTCAATTCTAGTTATCCTCGCATGCTATAAAACATTAGAACTTATTCTTCCTGTCCTGCTTTATCCCTGTACTTACTAACTATCCTTTCTCCACTCCTGCCATTCCCACACCCTTCCCAGGCTCTGGTAACCCCAATTCTATTCTCTACTTCATTGAGATCAACTTTAGCTTCCACATATAAATGAGAGCATGCAGTATTTTTCTTTCTGTGCCTGATTTCGTTTAGTCAACGTAATGTCATCTAGCTCCACCCATGTTATAGAAAATGATAGAATTTCATTCTTTTTATGGCTGAATAAAATTCTATTGTGTATAGTTATCACATTTTTTATTTATTCATCTACCGTTAGATATTAAGGTTGATCACACATCTTGGCTTTTGAGAATAATGCTGCAATATATATGCAAATGCAGATGTCTTTTTGACATACTAAGTTCGCTTCTTTATATATATCTATAGTGGAACTACTGGATCATATAGTAGTTCTATTCTACTTTTTTGAGGAAATTTTACATTGTTTTCCATAATATCTGTACTAATTTACATTCCTACCCCAAGGCACATGATATTTTCCCTTCGTATGTATTGCCAGCCTTTGTGATTTTTTGCCTCTTTCTGTTTCTCTCCCCCCCCCCCTCTCTCTCTGGTACTGGAAATTGAACCAAGGGTAATTTTATCTCCAAGGAAAACCTCCAGTCTTTTTTATTTGAAATCAGGTTCTCACTAAGATGCTGTGGTTCTTGCTAAGTTGCTGAGGCTGTCCTCGAACCTGTGATCCTCTTGTCTTAGTCTACAAAGTCCTGGAATTCCAGGCCTGTGAAACTATGTCTGGTTATTTTTTGTCTCTTTGGTGATAACTATTCTAACTGTGGTGATGTGATGTCACATTATGGTTTTGATTTGCATTTTCCTAATAATGATGTCAAGCTTTCTTTTAGGTATTTGTTGATCATTTGTATACCCTCTTTTGAAAAATGTCTATTAAGGTCATTTAAACTCAATAATTTTAAATATAATTTAACTTCTTTATGCTAATGAATAAGAGTACAACAGTGCAATCCTTAACATACAAGTCTGATAGTTGCAGTGCTCTGTATAAAATATAAATTTAAATGTACAATGAAGGAAAATGGTAAATTTATCCATGATGCACCAATTTAGACTCGAGTCTATCAACTCTCTAACCCTAATCTCCCATTACTATAGCCTATCTTAGGGAATGTCTCCAGCTTCAGTTTAATTCTCCAAGCCAATAACCTAGGATTCGTTTATTTATTTGGTACTAGGAATTGAACTCAGAGGCCTCCTACCTCCAAGCTCTACATTCTAGCCTTATTTTATTTTTTATCTTGAGACAAGGCCTCTCTATGTTGTTGAGGTTGGCCTCAAACCTGAGATCCTCCTGTCTTCACCTCCCAAATATTTGGGATTACAGGCATAAGCCACCACTTCCAGCTTTAACCTTGGATTCTTATCTGATTCTTTCGGACTAACCTTTCAGTGAGTCCTATCAATTCTTACTTACAACATGCTGTGAATTTCTCCACTGCTACCAACTGAACCAAGCTGCTACTATCTCTCATCTCTGTCTCCTCTTCAGCTTCTTTGATGCCATTTGAAAACTGACACATACCCATTTTTTACACAGTGACTTAAGATGTCTTCTAAAACTAAAAATTGGAGCAATAAAGCACATTCTTAGAAACTTCTGATTATTTTCCATCAAACTTCACATGTGGAATTCAATCCACACTTCCTCCAACACACACACTGTGGCTAACAAAGTGCTAATAAATCTTCTCAGTGGCAACTTGTACTATCACTTCATGCCCTTACTTCTTATATTCTAGTAGCAGAGGCCCTCTTTCTGATCCTCCAACATGATGAACTCATTTCTACTTCAGCATCTTAGACCTTCTAACTAGAAAGTCTTCCCTACATTCATCAAAGGCTTCTTCCGTTTTATTATGAAAAAACTCAAATATATTTTTTCAAGGAGATTTCTTTTACAACAAAATCTAAATCAGAGTTTCTCTACTGCATCCCCAAGTCCATATTTCACACACATTGTCTATTACATGGCTAATTTTATTTTCTTTATTGTATAATTACCATCTGGAATCCTCTTTTGTGTTAACCTGTTTTATTTCTTAACCATTTATCTTTCTGCCTAGAATATAAGATCCTTAATGTAAGGACATCACCATAGAAAGAACTGTATTCTGTCGGACATGGTGACACAGGCTGTAATCCCAGTATTTGTATTACAGTCGAGACTGGAGGATTACAGGTTCAAGGACAGTCTCAGCAATTCAGCAAGACCCTCAACAACTTAGCAAAACTGTGTTTCAAAACAAGTTTGGGGTAGAATACTCCTGGGTTCAATCCCAGTACCAAAACAAGCAAACAAAAATAGAAATAATTGTATGTTTATCAAAATATTTTTATTTACTTCATGGAAATATATTTTATTATTATTACTACTATTATTGTTATTTTATGGTTTAACAAGAACTTTCTTTTAAGCTGGGCGTGGTGGCGCATGCTTGTAATCCCAGCATTTGGGAGGCTGAGACCGGAGGATCCGGGTTCGCGGCCAGCCTCAGCTACCTAGTGAGGCACTCCGCAACTTAGTGAGACTTGGTTTCAAAATAAAGAATAAAAAATAGGGCTGGGGGTATAGCTCAGAGGTAGAAAGCCCCTGAGTTCAATCCCCAGTACCACAAAAAAAAAAGAACTTTCTTTTGATTTTCTCTATTTCAGAGCAAAAATAAGCTTATTCCTTTACACAGATATCATAATTGTAACATCTTCCGCCCATGTCCTCTTTTCTCCCATTTAAAAAAAAATAGTAAACTCATTAATTTGCTACTCAAATATTTTTATCATATCATACCCAGCCATTTTTAATAAAGTACAGTGTTTATATAGTAATAGAAATTGAGATATCTTTAGAATCTGTGCCTCTTAACTGCTTTATTTCGTTTAAATACCCTCAACAACTTGAAAAGGTGATATTATAATACCCAGTTTGTGAATAACATCCATTGACTATTTACTCTGTGCCAGGAAGCGGTAAAAGTGTTCTTTTTTTTTTTTTTTTTTTTTTTTGTGGTACTGGGGATTGAGCTCAGGGGCATTCTACCTCCGAGCTATAACCCCAGCCCTATTTTGTATTCTTTATTTTGAAACTGAGTCTCACTAAGTTGCGGAGTGCCTCACTAGGTAGCTGAGGTTGGTCTAGAACCCAGATTCTCCGGTCTCAGCCTCCCAAATGCTGGGATTACAAGCGTGCGCCACCACACCCGGCTAACGTGTTCTTACTTTAACCAGTCTTCATAACAATCCATTTTACAGGTCAGGAAGCCAAGGAACAGAGAAATAAATCAACTTGTCTGGGATTTTATTCATATAGCTAATGGCCACATAGAGACTCAAACCCAATTTCTCTGAATCCAAAACTATGTTCTTAACTTCTATACTATATTTCTTTTCCCTACAAGGACAGTTTCTTAGGGAGAGTTTGAGGAATTTGAGATTGTATGTATGGCAGAATATAATTTGAATGAAACACACACACACACACACACACACACACACACTCTAAAACATTAAACTGCTTAGTTTGTTTCAAAAAGATTTAAAGATTTATTGCCACATTCAAAATTATACATGTTTCTTGACTAGAAAATCTGTTAGAACCAGAGACTTCATGCCTAGGTCATTGTTCTTGCTTCTCATTTAACTACACTCCATTCTCTATTGAAAGTTTCCCTCTTCATAGGATTGATTAAAAATCCTGTGGCTTCTCACTCCTTGCTGCTCACACCCACCTTTGTGCCAGAAAATGTGAACAAACAAGACTGGCATAGAAATGGAACTTCAGTGAGAAGATGGAGTCACAAGAGCACAGGATGGAAGGCTTTGCTGAGAAGACGCGACAGAGCTAATGGCTATCCTCCACTGACTGCTACCCAAGTTCCAGGAAACCTGGGCACTTTGCATGCATTGTCTTATTTGGTCCTAGATGACAAGCCTGTGAGGTAGCATTATCTCCTGTCATTATCTCCATATCCAGGTGAGGAAACATACACTTTAAGCAACTCACCCAAGATCTTACAGATACAACAAAGGACCAGAGTTTTAATACCAATCTGCTTGACCCCATAGACCACTCCTAAATACTACAAATATAAATTGCTAGACAAATTTAGGCTGGAGCTTTGCATTGAATTTTCTTTTAGCCCTGTTTACAAATGGTTTTTAAAGTTGTTATGTAGGTAATTCAACTTGGTAAGTCATACAGGAAGAATGCTGGATGTGGGAGAGCTCAGAAGTCAGTGAGGGCATCTTGAGCTAGAACATAGTTTCTAACCTTTCATAATACAGGTGCATAAAATGTTCCCTGACCAGACATGCAACATCACAGCTCTTGCCGGATTACGCATTCAAAGTGATTGTTATGGTATCATGGCAACTGATGCAGGTCAGAATTCCTGCATTCTCATTCTTGCCAAACAGTGGAAAGAGCTTTTCCCTGAGACTCAAAATTCAAAAAAAAAAAAAAAAAAAATCCTTACAGTTCATCCAGTCCAATCCTTTCTATCATGTAGGTTAAGAAATAGAAGTATGTTGAGCACTAAAACAACAGATAACAAATCTGAATGGATCTCAAAGACCTATTGTGAAGTGGAGTGAAAGAAACCAGACTCAAAATTTAATTCCCTTTCTGTAAAGTTCCGGACAGATAAAAGATTTCTGTGGTGGCAGTTCAAACAGTGGTAACCTAATAGAGTCATCCTATTACCCAACCATTCCACCTCTTATCATATTCCCAACACAAATACATATATAAGGTCACTAACTGACATGGAATAAATGTCTATAGCACATTACTTTAATATCCAAAAACCAGAAACTCACCAAACATTCATTAGTGTAGAGTGGATTCACACAATGGCATGTTATCTAGCAATTAGAGTATACAACCTACAAATATATGCACCGGTCTGGATGTTGTACAAAATGATATTGAATAAAAGAAGCAAGGGACAAAAGCTAAATAATTGTATTATTTCACCTACATAAAACTCATCGCAAGACAAAACTATCCTACAATATTGTATTTCAAGAGAGTGGTCACACTTGAGAAAGGCAGAGACTGGAGGAGACATCAGGAAATACTGGCTGAACAAGTATGTTTAGGCTTTGGGACCTAGTTTTAGATCTGCTATAGGCAAGGTTTCTATGTATTATAACCTGACTGAAAACTTATAGATGTCATAATTTTGATAACTTGTAACTTGGGGGAGGGGGAATAATGACTTGGCATATGATTTACCTAGAAGGATAACTGTTATGGTAGATGAATGAATTAAAAGAAAAGTTAATAATAAAAATTGGAGGAACAGGAACTGTTGTTAACAAATTATACTTATAATCAAATTAACAAAATGAACCTGAATAGGTAATAATGTGTAACACTGAGAATTACTGTAGTTTATGTCAATAAGAGCAACTTTCCAACTCAAAGTCTTTAGACATCATCCCTTCATGTTCAGTAATCACTACTACAAAGTTCTTGCTGGGCCAATATAAGATGTATGGATTTAGAGGGACAATTACTATAGAATTATCACAAGAAACTCAATACTCCCAAATTTCTAATTGACTTTATGCTCACTATTAATATTCAGTGACTACCCCAAAAAATGAACAAAAGCTTTCAACATGGTGACATAGCACGTCATTGGAATAAAGGAAATCAAAGTTGTACTGTGCACTAATCCACTAAAAGGAATATATTTAAAATATAATGCTCCCTTATAGATTCCATGTTTTAGGATTATTCTAAATGAAATAAGAATTCCGGAAGAGGGGGACTTCCATGAAAGAGACTAAAAAATATCTTCTAAAGAATAGTAGGAAAATTTTGTTGAATGCTTTTTCTGCATCTGTTGAGAGGATCATGTGGTTTTTTTTGTCTTTCATTCTGTTTATGTGATAGATTACATTTATTGACTTGTGTATGTTAAACCATCCTTGAATCCCTGGGATACCTACTTGGTCATGGTGCATGATTTTCTTGATGTGTTTTTCTAGTATTTTATTAAGACTTTTTGTGCATATATTCATTAAGGGTATTAGTCTGTAATTTTCTTTCTTCAAGGTATCTTTATTTTCCTTGAGCATCAGGATGATGCTGGCTTCACAGAATGAGTTAGGAAGCATTTCATCTCTTTATATTTAATGAGATAATTTGAGAAATATAGGACTTATCTCTTCCTTGAAGATTTTATAGAAATCAGCTGAGAACCCATCAGGACCTGAACTTTTTTTAGTTGAGAAGCTTTTTATTGATGCTTCAGTCTCACTATTTGATATTGATCTCTTAAGGTCTTCTATATCCTCCTGGTCAATTTAGCGATGTTATAAGAGTCTAGAAATTTGTCCATTTCTTCTAGATTTTCCAGTTTATTGGAATATAAATTTTCAATGTATCTCTTGCATCATTTGAATTTTTGTGGTGTCTGTGGTGATATCTACCTTTTCATCTCTTATTCTATTTATTTGGGTTTTTCTCTCTTTCTTTTGGTTAACTTGGCTAAGAGTTCGTCAATCTTGTTTATTTTTCTCAAAAAAACCAACTTTTCGTTTCATTGATTTTTTGGTATAGTTTTTACTCTCTATTTCATTTATTTCTGCTTTAATTTTAATTATATCCTGTGTTCTATTTGGTTTGGGGTTTATTTGTTCCTATTTTTCTAGGGTCTTAAGATATGCCAGATGTGCCATTGGGTTGTTTATTTGGAGTCCATATATATATAAATGTAGGTGCTCAGTGCTATAAACTTTCTTCTTAAGACTGTATTCAGGGTATCCCAAAGATTTTGGTAGGTTATGTCTACAGTTTCATTTGATTCTAGAAATTTTGTAATTTCTTCCCTTATTTCCTTTATGACCCACTCCTCATTCAAAAGCATGTTATTTAATATCCATGCATTGGCATGACTCAATATCTTCTTGTTATGATTTCTAGTTTCGGGTACTTTGGACCTGAGAAGATGTTTGGTATCCATTCTTTTGAATTTACTAATAATTTTCTTTTGAATTTGCTTTGTTGCCTAGGATGTAGTCTGTTTTGGGCAAGGTTCTGTGAACAGCTGAGAAGAATATATATTCAGTTGTTGATGGGTGAAATATTCTTTAGGTGTTTGTTAGGTTCCTTTGGTTTATAGTTTTACCTAGGTCTGAAGTGTTCTTACTCATCTTCTGTCTTGTTGATCTGTCTAATGTAGATAATAAATGGTGTGTTGAAGTCTCCTAGTACTATTCTATTTGGATCTATCTGTATCTCAATTTCCAGAAGTGTTTGTTTAATGTACATAGGGGCAACAATATTTGGGGAATAAATGTTTGCTATTGTGATGCCATCTTGTTGTATTGCTCCCTTTACTAATATGAAGTGGCCCTCTTTGTCTCTGTTGATAAGTTTTGGCTTGAAGTCTGCTTTGTCAGATATGAGAGTAGCTATCCCAGCTTGTTTTTGGCTTCCATTTGCATTCTTTTTCCATTCTTTTATCTTTAACTTGTGTATATCATTGCCTGTAAGGTGAGTTTCTTGCAAGCAGCATATAATTAGGTTTTAAATTTTAATCCATCTTATCATTCTATGTCTTTTAATTGAAGAGATGAGACCATTTACATTCAGTGTTTCTATAGAGATAAAAATGCAATATTCCTTCATGTTAAAAACACTAAGAAAATAGGCATAGAAGGAAAGTATCTCAATATCATAAAGGCAATTTGTTATAAACCCAAATCCAGTAACATACTTAATGGAAAAATCTGAAAGAATTCCCATTAAAATCAGAAATATGACAAGGATGTCCATTATCACTACTGCTATTCAACATAGCACTTGAAACTCTAGCTAGGGCAAGAAGACAAAATAAGGAAATTAAAAGGAT
>PVLC010008318.1:0-58902 GCA_004027655.1 Graphiurus murinus | reverse complement strand
GAAAAAAAAAAAAAAAAAAAAAAAGGGGAGGTGGGGTGTAGCTTGGAGGTAGAATGCCCCTGAGTTCAATCCCTAGTGCCACAACAACAACAAAAGGCATTTCATGTAATATACCTTATCTGCTGGATATCGTAACTTAACAGCCTACCTTAAAAATGATCAGAACACTTATGTTGGTTGGCCTTTGGTTGAGTAATCACATAATACAAAATACATAATTTAATGACGCACAATGTATTGACCCTTGTAATATAGTATCTGTGGAGTGTGAGTTGTTTCACTTTGTGGCTGACTAGGAGTTGCCACTTACAGTCACTATCAGACATTTCAAGAAAATTATCCCACTTCACTGCCTGGGAAAATAATCAAAATTAAAAATTCCAATGGTTTCCACTGAAAGATAATTTCTTTTGTACTATTGTTAATTTGAAAAATAAGTCAAATCATCTCAGATTTGGGGGACCATCTCTAATATCTCAAGATGAAAAAATATATACATACATATGTATATGTATATAATATGTATGTATATATATGTATATACATATATATATGTATATAATATAAATGTATCTAGACTCCCTACTAGGCAATGTTTCTTGAGATTTATATGACCTTTCATGAAATTTACTAGACAATTTCAATCACGGTAATTACAGTCAATAAAGAAAGAAAGGAGAAAATGGCAACATAAGCAAAATTCACTCCCCTTGGGTCAGGAAAATAAAAGCTTTCCCTGAAACTTCCCATCAGTGTTCTTCTTGGTTTTCTTTGGTAACATTATTTCAGTGGCTATTTCTAGCAGGAATGGAGACTGCAGAAGTAAATATTTGGCTTCTACAATCTCTAGAAAAAGTTGGAAATAGATATTAGATTGGTCAATTATCCTTTTCTTCTGAAAGTTTGCTTGACTATGGGTTTTTTCATAATTTCTCATGTGATGTAACATTTGCTCCTTAAGAAATCTCCTTCATTTCGATATTATCTTTTCAAAAAATTATATCTATAATCCACCTTTAAGCTTCGTATCTATATGCATATATCTTGTACATCAGACTTTTCCCTCTCAGTATAGCTATACTCACCCTGCACTGCTCCGAATGCCTACCAACAAACTCGCAACGGCATTCAAATACATGACAACAACAAAAAAATAACAACCTATCAACACCAGATCAAACCTCTCTGAAACTTTAAATCAATTCAGTGTTAGAAATCCAGGCCTTGTCCTTGATTCCCCTTACTCCTCCCCTCTCATCATGACCTGCTTATTGAACCTCTCAAGCTATTATTTGATACTGCCCTTTGCCTTTTTTTATAGATGTAGTTACATTGACGTAGGTCTCAATTTTCTGACGCTTGAACTACTGCAAAATCGTCTAGCTCCAAACCTACAGAATCTTTATTTTCAAACACCTCTTTGAAAAATACATGTGTGTTTACTTTATAATCATAAAAATGTGATAATATGGCTCTGCTGCTGATACACTTTAGACCACTGTTAGTACTGAGTACAAACTCCCCACTGGAGCATTGATTATCCTGTTTTCTCACCTATTCTTCTCATTGCTTTAGCCATACCGAACTATTTGCAGTTATATTCATGTTTGAAAACATCAAACTCAGCTGGGCATGCACTTTTATTATCCATCTGACTGCCTACTATGGTTTATTCTGAAAGAAACTTTTCTGTTGATTTTATGATTTTTTGAACATTTTCATGAATACATAACCATTTTCCTTAAGTAGTTAACAGTTCAATTTTGCCACATTTTATTGAGGAGCTGAATCATTTATTTATTTTATGTCTGTTACACTAGAATGTGAGCACATTGGTGTAAGGCTTGTTTCTCACTGTGTCTTCAAGCCTAGAGACATAGAGAGCATATGATATCCATATATGCATTGTCTGCTATATAGAATGTGTGATGAACATAAAGAGGTTAATAAATAGTATTCATCCTGTGATTCCATTTTTTTACAGTAGAAGTAGAAGATATGAAATATTACAATAGACCTGATTCCTTTAAAGGCCTAATAAGCCATTATTTTCTTTCTTAGACAACAAATTATATTTCAAAATATTTACTCTTGGAAATCATGGTGTAAGCTATAACATTCCAGAATGTAAATGTGGCCTATCAAAAAAAATGTAGAAAATGTATTGATTTGATTCTTTCATAAGGGATTGCTTTTGAAGTTGTAATAGCATATAATACAATATTACCAGAAAATTTTTAAAAGGTTAAACCATTTTAATATCTCAGTGTTCTTAATTCAGACAAATAATGTATGCCATAATCAATGTTGTAAAAAAGATCAGTAGTCTACCCTCTCTTTCATTAAAGCACCCATCAAAGTTTAAAAAAAAAAATATCTAAACTACAGTAAACCATGCCTGAAAATTAGTGTGTGTTCAGCAAGACAATATTTTATTTTCTTATTTTTATTAAAATAATATATATATGCCTTTTTATTTTTAAAAATATATATATATTTTTAAGTTTGAGACAAGGTCTTGATAAGAAGTCATCCAGGCTAGCTTTGAACTTGTGGTCAAGTGCCCCAGCTTGCAAGTTACAGGGATTACATGTTGTGCATCATCACACCTGACCTCAACCAATGACTCATGTAATGTGTTCTTTCATGAGAAAGAAGAAGACATAGGAATTCAGTTTGTAGCATTTAAAAAAGGGAGGTAGCATTGCATTTATGTGGCAGTTTCAATGCATTGTCAGATTATGAAGTAAAAATGACTCAATATTTTAATTCATGATTATATTCAAAATTTGCATCAGGAGAAAATAATGTAAATTTAATTCTCAGAATGAAAATATTGTTTTAAATTTTATTTTATCCAATTTTTGTGTGTATATGTGTGAAAAACACAGAAACACAAAATATATCAGTAAATCATTTTAATAGTCCTAGGAGCCCTTTTTTGTGGAACAGAGATTGATAATTTGTGTTATGTAAATTAATTTTTATTTAAACTTTTAAAATATACTTTTATTGGTGCATTATAGTTTCATATCATAATGTAAATTATGTTGACAGAGACATACATACACATAGCACTTGAGTTTGACTATTTAACGATTATTTTGTGTAATCAAAGTTGCAATTTAACTCTCTACCAAGTTAATCTAACAATAAGTGATTTTTCTATTTGTATTGATTTGACTCTCATTTATAGTATGTTTTTATTATCTTGATTAACAAAAACAAAGACATGATCAGTAGAACAAATTAAATAATCTTCAGGAAAATCCACACTCCAGGATTATAAGGTACTTAAAAAGATTCCACTGAAAAAAGAAGAGAAGATTAAAAAATTATCTATGTGGAAATTGACTTTAAATGCATTTGGTGATAATAATTTTTGCTGAAAAATAAAAGACTTAAAGAAATACGACGATTAGAATAGATGCTGAAAGTTCAATACATTCATGGCATTGAATCCAGGCTATCTCTTATTTATTTATTTTTTTATTGATTTGAGCATTTTTTCAACCTCTCAGGACTTCAATTACTTCCACTGTAAAAAAAATAATAATTTTGAGACTTATATTCTATGACAGATATAAAAGTTGCATGAGTAACATGTGTATAATAAATAGCATATTGCCTGTCAATAAATACCAAATGAAAGTTAATTAATAACATAAAATATACTCATGACTCGTTTTACTTGATATTAAAAATTGACATAGATTAGGCAAATAGAGTTTATCTTCTAGACGAAATTTTTCAATGTCTGTTTCACTAACCCATTTCCAATAATCAAGGGTTTGATCTGTTGACCCCTAACAAAAGGTATTTTGCCTACAAAATAATAGTATGCAACATGTTTCTAATACACTGTGTAGAGCAAAGAGTTTATATTTACCAAAATGGCACATATTTCCAAGAGACACGTTTTCTATATATAGAGTGAATTTTCACGTTAACTAGATACAAATTTATTTTCTTACACATATATGACATACATACTTACAACTAAAACTAAGCATGGCAAAGATAAACAGTTCAAGCACAAATGTCATATATATGCCAATAAAATTTTAATTTCTTTTTGTATACACTTTCTAATCTGACAAAAGATAGTCAAATTTAGATATTGTGAAGTTAATAAAAATGAGATGATTTAGAGGATAATGTGTATGCAAACTCTGAACATTTTAAAAATAATACACAAGGGCCATATTCAAGTGCTATAAAAAAAAGGCAAGTATATTGGTGAGAAGATATTTTCAATAATTACTTTTAAGGGTTGTCTGCTTCCTACAGATTGAATAGCTCTCTCACGGAATATGTCATAAGGGAAGTGTTTTCTGAAGGAATAAAAAAAAAGTGTGTAAAAAATTTCAATATGATGCATGAGTGTAATCTGCTCCTTACAGATGTTAATTCCCTGCTTGCTGCAACTAGAAAGCAGATGCCAAAATATTGGTGCATGTTGCTTCCTGCTGGACAGTAGGGGGGCAAATTGGGAAGGATTCCAGTAACAAGCTGGATACTGTGCCTATGTGATAAAGCTTCGTGGTTCAAAAGTCTTTGCAAGTGCATGAGTATTTTTAGATGATATTTAGCTCTCTTTAAATTGAAAGATGAAATGCAGCAATTTAAATTGAGTGTACACTCTGATCTTGGCAGTGCGTTAATTCTCCATCAGATGTTGTGTTTTTGATGAACTCTTAACAAATTCAAAATAAAGAATGCTATCAAACTCTTTGGAAAATGAATTTAGTGTCTCAGAAAATGTTGCTACTTTTCACAAAACACTTAATAAAAAAACATAATGGAAATAAAGTAAAACTGAAGAAATATTTAAGCTTTAATGGTCACATAGAATAACTAAAATATCAAGTTCACTATGCTCATTTCTATGAAGAAATATACATGCTAGGATAAATAAATTATCAAAAAGTATATTAAAATGTATTTTTCTTATGGAAAAATTAAATAGATGACAAAGACATAAACAAGTTATAGAAGACCATTTTTAAGCATAGAAATGAGTTTTCAGGATCAATATAAGCTTCCAACTTATCACACATGATGATCCACCAAATAGTGTTGATGATTGAAAGGAATAAGCATTTTAGAGGAACAAAATGAAAATAAAGTGAATTTTATGTTTCTATGGAGTTCTAATTTTACTAATACTCACTTAAACACATTTTCCAAATACTAGGAACTTTTATTAAATCATGTATAATTATGAGTATAAGAGACAAAGAGAGCTAATATTAATTTTGGCATCTAGAATGCAAAGTCTTATAAATATTTAATATTTAAAACTATTAAAGTCTACAAAATCTCTAAAATACTCTCATTTTCTAAGTTTGACACACAAGAACACTGAATTATAGAAAAATCATATAGCATTCCTTAGCAGTTAATGATTCTCTGATTTACCATTTGAATCAATGCTATTTATTGCCAAAATGTCTTCATAATTTTTTTTATAATTAGAAAGGTTTTAAGAATAGATGAATCATTGAAATAGTTTCCTTCTAGAACAGGAAATGTATTCATCATTTGTAGTTAAGATGAGAATAGTAAAAAGCAAAAGTACTGAAGAGAAGCAATAGGGAAATTAAAAAATGAGAAACTAGAAGTATATTACAGAAGCAGTAGAGAGATAAAGAATAAAATAGAGACTATAAAATATTACATTTCATCTTATTAAACCTGATTATTTGCAAACAAAATGAGCCACCATTTTTTCTAAAACGGCAACATAAGGCTGGGGGAGGGGAAGAGGGGATGAGTCAATTATTGTTTACAGTTTACAGTTTTTTTTTTTTTTTTTTTTTTGGTGGTTAGTGTTTAATAATTTTCACTCTAGTCAAGTGGCAAATGAAATTAATCTTATTTAGGGTAGCAATGTTTAAAAATTTAACCCAAAATGGAATGGCAATCATTTAAAACACAAAACATAACAAATGCTGGAAAGATGTGGAAAAGTAGAAACTTAGATGCAGTGTTGGTGGGGTTGAAAATTTGTGCAACCACTTTGGAAAATAGTGTGGAGGATCCTCAGAAGAATGAGAATGAATCTATCATGTGATTCAGCTATACTACTCCTGGGTATCTACTCAAAAGAACTGAAACCAAACTACCAGAGTAATGCATGCATATCAAAGTTTATGGTCACACAATTCATAATTGCCAAACTACAGAACCAGCCAATATGTCCATCAACAGATGAATGGATTACAAAACTATAGGATATATACACAATGGAATTCTACTCACCTATTTAAAAATACGTCAGTTTTAGGGAAATGAGTGGAACTAGAGAACATAATGCTAAGTGAGATTAGTCAGTCACAAAAAGTGAAAGGTCAGATGTTCTCCTTCATTGCATAAGCTAGGGAGAGATTGGGACATAGGAGGGACTCCAGACAAAGGAGAAACCTTAGTGGAGTGAAGGAGGAAAACTTGAAGAAAGAAACACCTCAATGGACATTATGCATATAAGCAAACTTATCAAAGCCAGTCACTTGGTGAGCATGGGAAGGAGAGGAAGGAGAGAGAATTGGGTGGAAACTGAGAGAGAGAGCTCAGTGAATATACTGTTTACATGTATGCCTCTATCACCCTGAACTTCAAGAAGATGTATGATTATGATATAACAATAAAAAATACGAATAACTTTCAGTTAAAATACTATTATTAATAACTTTTAATTAGAATACTAGAAACTATTGGTAATTCTAGCCACAAAACTACAACAAAAACAACAGAATTCTGGATGGTCTACATCAGATCTAAAGGGTAGCTGAAATGGTAAAAGCCTACAGAATCTTTATAAGAATATACCATGGAGAGTTATATTCATTAATATATAATCTTCATAATATATAAGGATAAGGGAATTTTAGAAAATATTAATAAAAATGAGAGAAAATAGTATATGCATTCATACCCAAAATGTATCAACTTGTACATCGATGTATCAAGTGTATGGTTTTCTTCTTGCTCTGGAAAGGTCTTCCTTCTATAGGTCAAAATTCGTGTAATGCTTGATGAAGGTAAATTGTGATTAAATTTTCAAGGGATGCAAAGCTTGGAAGAATAACAAAATGTTACATGTCTGGAGCAATATTTGAATAAGAATGACAGCAAGGTGGCAAAATATAATAAGATCAAGTTTGGTAAATCTAAAAAAAGAAAGTCTACAAAAGTTACCATTGTATAATCATAACATTAATGCATGTGAGACTGAAGACTTAAGGCTAAATCCAGATGTACTATTTTATTTTATTTCTATATCTCAAAGAGTTTTTATTCTTTCTTAGTTAACTGAAACTGAGAAGTTTGTTCTAAATAATTTCATAGGAAGAAGAAATGAACTGCATGGATCTAATTAACTCAATATATGTTGATTTTCTACTGTATATCAGGGTCTGTTCTAAATGTTTGAAATATTTCTTTGAAAAAAAATTAAAAAGAAAAGAAAAAAAGCATATTCTCTTTCCTTTACTTTCTATTTACTGCATAAAGAAGGGACAAGGACAGTGGAGGTTAAAGGGCCATGGAATTAACAGAATCAATTGATCATTTTTATAAGATTTATAGTTGTTGGAGTCTGGGTTAGGTAATGAGTTATAAACACAAGCAAATAGATGATAGAGTGGAGCTTTTTCACAGGGGATATTATTTAACAAATTGAGTATTGTTTTTATTTGGTACCCATGCATTAGATCATTGAGAGAAATTGTCACAAAGAAACATGCTATTATGATACAGATATTGCTTCAATATCTAACTGCAGACCTTGGAAAGCTAGTCTGGACCATATCTATTTTTGTTTATACTAAAATATAATTTACTGTATTTCAGGTGTTGCAACCATGCAGCAGGGCCAGAGATGTTGAGTGAAGAAAATATAGACTTATATGTCTATAGAAAAAATTGCTTTAATCTCTTCTTCACAGGAATTTATAATTGAGATTTTTTTCCCTTCTAGATACATCATTGTTTTCTAGAAAACAAGAATTAAGCAGGATCCTTGATGAGATTATTTTCTAGGTTAGTTGTGGACTTAAATGAAGTTTATTTTCTATTTCTATTTCTATGTTCTATTTTTGTGTATTTTCCACAAGGATGAAAAGTAACTGTAGGTACCAAGATTTCCCCACAGATCTCTAAAAAAATATAAGGCCGCATACATACAAAAGTTATTTTGAACCCTGAACACAGTGTCTGAAAATAATCAGAATTTTAAGATAATGTTCTCAAGGGAGTTTGAAACCATTCAGTTTATACAGTTCCTAATTACTCATAGAATATATAGTTTCAATACATTTTTCATAATTCTTCAGAATGAAATGTCCTAAAAAGGGAATGCTATCGTATATTATCTAACCCAAAAGAAAGCCACAATAAACCCTTAAGTTGTGAGCATTTCTCTTTGGGCAAGCCATGAAGAGTCAACTCTGAAATGCAACTACAGCAATGTTCCATGTTATTTGTAGATATGATGAGCCAATAAATTTGAAGCTCTGAGATATGGCCTGTGTTCTTTCAAGAAGCAGTAAAAATAACTGGCCTGCACATCAAGAAGTATGGTGAAGATCAAAGTGCATACACAAATAAAGCAAAATATAAACATTTTTGATATCTAAATAAAAATTATACATATTAGGACAAGTGCTCTATATCTATATAAGGTTTCCCCAGTTAAATATTATTTGCAATAAGTAGGGAACACAGAATGAAAATTTGTCAGCACAAGTGTCCAACAGCCTTTTAAAGCAGGACTATTGTTTTGTCAAATAAAATGTTACTTGCTATATGTTAAATTTTTTTATATAAATTGCTAATTTCAGTGAGTTGGATGATCAGCACATTTGTTCTTTTCAAAATATTGTTGTTTTTGTTGTGTATATTATATTATATACACATATTTTTAAGCTACACACATAAAATGCATGTGTGTATTTTTAATTGAGTTAGCTCTTGTGTTCTTGTTCTTGCTTCATCAGGTTCTATTAAAAGTTTCCATTCTCCATTCCACTCTCTTTGGAAAGTGGTGAGAAAGAAGTGAAATATAATATAAATTGGAATCCAAATGGTGATATGTGAGTATAGGATAACTCTTTGTCTGGAACAAGTGGAAGGAAATTAATAATATGAAATAACAGTGATTATAATTGGGAGAAAACAAAACAAGCAAGGTAATCTGTATATACCAAAGTTCATAAATGTTGAGAGCTTAGAAGAGTAATATGCTTAACTTCTGAGTTTGGGGGTCAATAAAAGGCAGGCATGCCTTTTTATTTCTAAAGTGGAAAAAAATCAATCAACAATGTTCACATTGTTAATGTGCAGATTCATACACAGAATAGGCTGTAGTAAGAAGTTATCTTCTAAAGGCTTCTAAAGGCTAATGTCTGAGTTCCTGGGTTCCATACACAGTACCAAAAAAGCAAGAAAAACAACATAAAAAAATATTCAAGGGAGCCGGGTGTGATGGCGCACGCTTGTAATCCCAGCATTCGGGAGGCTGAGACCGGAGGATCCAGGTTCATGGCCAGCCTCAGCTACCTAGTGAGGCCTTCCGCAACTTAGTGAGATTCGGTTTCCAAATAAAGAATAAAAAATAGGGTTGGGGGTGTAGCTCGGAGGTAGAATGCCCCTGAGTTCAATCCCCAGTACTGCAAAAAAAAAGAAAAAAAAAAAATTCAAGATTAGTAAAAGAAAACAACAACAAAAAACCTCTCAGAATTTAACTTCCTCGATTCATTTATTGTTAAGTATACATTGATGGCTAAGAATATGTTGCATAACACATAAGATATTGAGGATAAAACAGTGAATAAAACAGATTCCATTTTTATACCAACAGTATTAGAGTTAATTTGAAGACTATATGCATGCATGTGCATTTGTGAATGTATGTATATAATTGCAAATGAGACTACTAATGATGGAAAGTTGATTCAATTGTTTTCTTAGAATTAAGTCGAATGAATAATTTGATCTCTATGATAAAGATAAGCCAAATTGTATGTCAGGAATGTAAGGACAACACACACACACACACACACACACACACACACACACACACAGTGTATAGTAGATATGAAGAAAACAAGAAATTCAGTTTGTGAAGGCAACCTTAAAAAGCTTAAACAAATCAAAGATGTCTAGATGGAAAGAAACACAATTGGGATAAAGAAATGGAATGAAGACCATACTTTTGCCATAGTGATACTCTTTAAAACCAGAGTTAAAACACAGATGAACTGTTTTAAAACTTCATAACTTTATTTCACAGATAATTAGTAAGTGTCAAATCCTTGATTTCAACTGCAACCCTACTCTGGACTACCCATGGGTCCCAGATGCAGTCCCAGATGAGTTCAACACTAGAGGTTTATTACAGCAGCAGGAAGGGGAAGACATAAAAAAGATAAACTGAATATGGTGCTACAATATAAAAGGAAAAACGATGTGTACTAAAGGAAAGAAAGTTCACAAAATCTAGTAAAGCATGATGATGTGAAATATAGTTTTCCTTCACTTTGATATTGTGAAAATCAGCTGTGATTGCAACAGTTTTGGATGAGTGGTGGCCACAAATTCCAGGTAGAAATGGGTTAAAAAACTGGGAGATCATGAAATAAGGCTCCATATGAAGTCTACTTTAGAGTGGTGTGCTTTTAACGATGGTAGAACATAGGGTGGAAGCTGTAGCTATATGTGCAACTAAAAGACCTAACTGATGCTATTCTAAATCACTGGTTTCACCAAGAGATCGAATGTAGAAACACTACTTTTAAAATATAATTATGTACATTTCAGATTGATTGAAATATATTGCCTTTTAAATATTGTATTTGAATATGCGTTAATTTTGTGTCTCTATTAACATACATAACCATTATACAATATTACATTGAGAAATAGAATTATGTAAGATAACTGTCATGAGGCAATTAAGTTCTTTATTACATGAATAACATGCGAATCTTGCAATTTTCCATTCAATATGCACATTCAATTTGTACAGAAATCTGTGAAAAAAGAGAATAGCTTTGGGTACTCTAATCATTTAAGTTTTCAAAGGAGCCAGAAAATTAATGCAGAAAAGAAAATTCTAAATACAAGTTACTAATTATAGTCAAGAAAAGCAAAATAACTAAATGTGTTTTATTAGTGAACAGTTATTCTCAATACATTGTGCAACAATGCTACTGTTAATAAAATCTAGTTCATTTTTGCTTTTAATTCCAAACAAATTATATTTAACCACTGGATAGCACTAATAAGATTTCCATTATACTGTATATTAATCATAAACCATTTTTATATAAACAACTTGTCTGTATGTGGTGGCAACTGTTCATTTGTTTTGAATAGTTTTCTAAATCTTTATACAAAAATTTTGCAAAATATCATTCTCAATTATATAAATCTTCATGGTTTTCTTAACCAAAAGATTTTGCCAGTACTTTTAAGATGGTAATAGTTTATGTAATTAATCATGGTGCAAAGTCCTATTCATCCAGTTTTATCATATTGGCTCTAACATTTACAAATGAGGAAAGTGTCAAAGGGTAAATCAAAGCCCTGTTAGGTGAACCTCTCTAAATACACAGTCGCTAATTTACATAAAGCATAGAAAACACATAGATTGAAAATCTCATAGTGCATTTAAATATTGTCTTAATGTGAATTTTCTTAAATTATCAATAATAGTGAAATAACATGAAAATATTCATATGAGATTAAGTCAAGCAAAAACAGGGCATAGTTATTATATATGAAAACATTGGGAACTGGCAAGAAATATTGATTAATTGTTAAAACTGAAAATGATTCAATTGTGAGTTTCTCCTACTACACATATATCTTTTTTCACACTCTGAGTAATGGTTTTAAAAGTTAAGTATATTATGCACACAGTATTACAATAAAGTGGTTTTTACCAAATCTTTAGTATTCCATGTTGTTAAGTGATTAAAATATCCCCAAGCAGCTACAAATGTTCTCTTTTAAGATTCTCTTTAAAGTCAATTACTTTAGTAAAAGTCAAGTTATGGAACATAATTCCCCTTTTACAGGAAGACATTTAAAGAGTTAGATCAAGTCTCTATATGGCCATTTCTTAACTTCTAATCCATAATTTTTAATACTCTTCATAGATCTTTCATTGAAATAGGTAATCCATCAATACAGAATAGGTGAAAATGGGAAAACCAAAGGTCTTTCAGTAAATGAAAGCCAGGGCATCCAAAGTATTGTGGAATTATGCAATGCCATAACATACAGATGAGAGATTATGAAACAGGAGATTTATATCAGAAGGAGAAAAGATAGAATTTACACATGACTTTAAATAGAATGGCCTGTTTAAACATGCTGAGACATTATAGAACCAGTGTATCCTTCAGTGTCTTATTGGCTCCCAGTGTCTCTTTATGTGGAGAATCAAACTTCACAATATGATGAAGGGAGGAACCACGCTCTCTTCTTCCCAGCATTGCTCAGCTCTCCAGTCCACATTAACCCAAAGAGACATTAAGAGAAACGTCATGGCTTTTGACTCAGAATTATGGCAAATTATTATACTAGGATTACCAAGATTCCAACCACAATTTATCTTATGATTTTCCCTTAGTAGGAACCCTCACTCCCATTTACCTTCATCTATCTTAGCAAACTGGACACCTGTCATACATGGGGTTTATAGTTATCATTTTATAGTAGATAGAGTTCTTTGTTTCTGGGAGTACATTTAATTTAAACAAATGCTACTATGATAGAGACATCACCTTATTTTTAATTTGACATTGTCCTTAATTTCTGTCCATGTTGTTCATAGCTGATCAATGATATTAAACAACACTATCATATATTCATGTATAGAAAATGGAGACATAGGAGTTGCTTCCCAATCTCCACTACACTTCTGGGCCTATTCAGACATATGAATAAATTTTACAGATAAATAATATTGTAAAAGTGACTTAAATATAAGACTATTGGCATGCTTAATTTTACTTTTACTGTTATTCAAAATTTCTTTTCATAATGTTTATATCAGTTTACGTTCCTCTTGTACATGATGTTTTTCACCATGTCACAATCTAATCAACATCAGATATTCTATACTTTAATACAATTTGAAAAGCCAACTGTTACAAAGTGCATCAAATATGTTTATCTTATGATAGTATTATTAAATTTTAAATAGATACATAACACTGTATGTATTTATTAGTACATTGTGAAATTTCCACATATACATACAATGTGTAATGATAAAATTAGGGTAATGGGTGTATTCATCACCTCAGACATTCACTATTCTTTCAGTGTGTTGGGAAAATTTAATACTTTCTCTACTAGCTATTTTTAAATATATATTAAATTAATTATGTCAACTGTAGCTATCCTACTGAGCTGTAGAACACTAAAAATTATTCATCCTATGCAAATGTAACCTTGAACCTGTTTGGAATATTTTTTCCATCTCCTGTGATATCATATACTTCCCTTGCTTCAGTAACCAAGTTTCAACTCTCCACTTGTATGAAATTTTAAAAATCAATATATCAAAGAGACAACTGCACTTGCAGGTTTATTGTAACATTATTCAAAAGATAAGGAATCAACTTAGTTGTTTACAAATGGATGATTAAAAAGTGTGATATATATGTATGTGTATGTATGTATGCATATATATGTATATGTGTATATATATAAAGATAATTTTCACTCATAAAAATTGAAATTTTGTAATTTTCAGCAACATGGATACTACTAGTGTTCAGTATGCTGAAATTGTCCTTACAGAAAGACAAATAGAGTATTTAATATTTTGATTGAGCATTTTTCTTATTATAAAGAATCTGATCAATCAACTTTTCATGTATTTATAAGATCTTCAGTTTTCTCCAGGTGCCACATTTATTATTTATCCTTTACCTTTTCAGATTGCTTTCTATAGTTTTTAAAGTAAGATATTAAAGTTTTTCTTTAACAATTACATATCTGATAATTATTTTGCCTTTATGTTGGGAGAAAAAATATATGAGTAATATTACTTCCTTTAGTGATAATGGGAAATATAATAGAGAACATTTTTAGATATAGTTAAACCTTTTTAAATTTATAGAAGGCCATTGTTTGTTTCTTTGGGCATTTGGGAATTATGAAAGCTGTGATACAACTTTATGAAGAAGTTTAATACAAGTCCTTGAAACTGTTTTACTATATATTAAAGGCAATATCAAAATATAAGTAGACATTTTATTGCATAGTTTAAAACTAGGAATCATAGATTTAAAAGCTTAATTAGTTTTAATGAATTTAATATCAACAAAGATATAAGAAGTGGCAAGATTCAAAATGGGTTACGGATATAAAAAAATTAAAAATAAAAAAAATAAATAAGGATTCTTGAATATAATAACAAAATAACTCTAATCTAGATATGTGTTGATACTTAATGCCACAAGCTATTTGAATTTTCTTATCATTAAATCTAATCCTACTGCTAAGACTTTATTTCATAGGATACAGTGAATAGCATCAATATTCTAGTCTTGAAACTTTCTCTGAACTTATTAAATCATTATTTATACTTCAAGTTCAGGTACTAATAATTTCTCTTTTCTGATGCTTACATGGAACTTATAGATTTATATCAAAATTTACTTTCTGTCTTCTTTCTGGCCTTATTAATACTAGTCTTTAAATGTAACATCCATCATAGCCTCCTTTATGAAAACTTTCTTAGAATTTCCTAGGCCTTAGGTATCCCATTGGTTTATATACAGGAGACATATTTTTAATTACCTTAGCTTTTTATTTCACTTTCTTTTGCTAGAATGTGTTTCTATAGATATATAATTACATTTTTTACACACTTAATGAATATACCGATCATTTACTATTGGATTCTAACACTTTATGAACTTTATAACCTTGTACAAATTAATTCTTAGAATCTTGGAGCTAACAACTAAAGATAGTTGAATGATAGATAAAATGT
Organism: Graphiurus murinus; assembly: GCA_004027655.1. NCBI lineage: Eukaryota > Metazoa > Chordata > Mammalia > Rodentia > Gliridae > Graphiurus > Graphiurus murinus. The sequence goes on along the minus strand of PVLC010008318.1, from coordinate 43,883 downwards.
AAAAATCATCATTTTTTGCATGTTTGCTATGAATCAAGGTCTCAGCATTAGGATGAGATTTAATGATAATGATCTTCAATTCTATCCATATTGTCACAAATGAGAGTATTTCATTCTCTTTTATGGTTGCACTATACACCATTGTGTATATATACTACAGTACTAGAGTTTATCTATTCATCAGTTGATGGCACAGATTATTTCTATTTTATGACTATTTTGAATAGTGCTGCAAAGAACATGAGAATGGAGATATCTCTATGACATACTATCTTTATTTCATTTCGATATAAACCTAGTAGTTAAATTTATTGTATGGTAGTTTTATTTTTAGAATTTTGAGAAATAATCATTTGATTTTTCCATAATGTTAAGTGAAATAAGGTATGCACAGAGAGAGAAGTACCACACCATCTCACTCATAGGTGGAATCTAAAAAGCTGATGACACAGAAGTGTAAAATAGAACAGTTGCTACAAGAGGCTGACCAGAAAATGGGGGCAAGAGATTGAAGAATGGGAAGTGAGTTACAGTTCAAGAGAAGCCAGAAGTTCTGACATGATATTGTACAGTAGGGTGGTCATAGATAGTAACAATATACTGTACATCTGTAAAACTAAAAAAAAAAAATTCATTTTTTATCACTAGAAATAATAAATGTTTGAGGACATACCTATGTTCAAATTGATTTAAACATAGAATGTATGCATGTATAAAATATAAATGGTATCAAATTAATATGCATATTTTATATTTTGTGTTATTAGTTTAAAATATTAAAAGATAAAGAAAGAATTCAGGCTGTAGTGGAGCATGCTTGTAATACCAACATTTGGGAAGCTGAGACTGGAGGATCCGGGTTCGCTGCCAGCCTCAGCTACCTAGTGAGGCACTCTGCAGCTTAGTGAGACAATGTTTCAAAATAAAGAATAAAAAATAGGGCTGGGGGTATAGCTCAGAGGTAGAATGCCCCTGAGTTCAATCCCCAGTAGCACACACACAAAAAAAGAACTTAGAAGATGTATTGCTTTTTTTAATACTGCTCATTAACCACATGCAGCTAGCAGCCACTATTTTTGAAAGCAAAATTCTAGTTCTAATAACATATTCATGACTGATTAGTATGTGATATGAAATAGTAAAATAGTTTCATCTTTAATACCATTTAGATAATATCTGTATACTATTTTTAAGATAAGTAACACAAATAAGCGAGAACATTCTAGTTAATGTCATGACATTCTATATATACATTTTTATCTTATTCTTTTTCATATTATTTACATTCATTAGAATTAATATATATGAGGAGTTTTCAGCAAGTATACCCATTTTTAAATATAGGTGATTACAGTTTTTTCTGTTAAGATGCTTTCATTTTATTAAATTAAATAGTTTACAAAAGAATAATTGTGTTGCTGTTTATATTGGTCATTTAAATCAAGTCGCCCATTCATTTTTGCCAATGAGGTAAGTTATAACCATGTAGTTTCAGAAAATATTGTAAAATTTGGAAGATTATGGACCATATTAAGTTCTTTAACTTAAAGACATAAGACTGTCTGTAGTAGACTATTAATAATTGTTATGAAGAAAAATCCTTTTCTCAATTTATCCCTGTATAATATTTTCCAGGGAACTTATTTATTTCTGAGTAGATACTGGTGGACAATTTCTGATCCAGTGTCTGCATTTGGAGAGAGGCTACAGCACATGCTTGAATGGTAATGATCTTTTATTACAGAATAGTTTCCAAAATGATCAGAGCAAGCAATAAAATTCTAATTTAATTTCAAAAATATCATTTGTTTTGGTACATTTGAATCATATAATCTATGCTTCATTTTATGCAGTGCCAGCAACAGTTTCCACTAAACTACATAATCATTTTTTCCAAGACATTCAGCTCTCCTGAACCAGTAAATTTTATGAGAGGCGTGGTTGGAAGAAGAGCAGAAGTTAAGTGTTTGAAAAATATTAAACATGTATTCCCTTGATTTATGTCATGGATGATGTCCAAAGGTCAATGTACCCAGTTTATACTGTTTGAAACTCAAATTAATCATTTATAAAATTAGGAACATGTTATGGAACATACGAAAAATTTATACCTATTGCTGTTTCAATGCAAAGCTAAAACTCTTCTTGCTGTTGGGTTTCTAGTTTCATCCAATCATAGAAAATGAGTTTTATGAACAATCTTCCAGATGGGAAAATGTTCACATGCCACACAACGTTTCATAAATTTACAGGAAAAGCAATCTGTAGCCATATGCATACCCAAAATGAGTAAATGAATTTTCAAATATGCTGGACTGCTGTTAGGTACACAGCTGATGAATTTGATGTTTTCCTGTGAGTGGGCTTACCTAATGATACCTAATTTTTGACAGCTATGGTGATTAATAGTGATTAAACTTTACAAGAAAATAAGTTGCTACACATATTTTTTTGGCAACATGAAGTCTAATCTGTACATTTATAGTTTTAACCAAAATGAAATATTAATTGTACATTACTCAGGATTCTCACACCCAGAAATATGAGTATGTTACATAATCACGTTTAGGTTCATATATGTCACTTTATTTCTTTGCATTTTCTTTCATATGACAACAAAAATGCCATTACTACAATGACAGTAACATTTTGATCAAAATTAGGATATTTTAATTTATGACTGATCAGAGACAATTTATTGTGTTTTCCAAAAAATTATTTTCTAAATAGTTTTAAAGTATTTTGAGTATCTTTTAATAAAATATAAGAAAAAAGACTTCTTTCTTTACATCTAAATTCCCAGTGTCTTTAATTTCTTATCTATTAATACGAGAAATTCCTTTCCTCTGATTAACAGCATAATTTTTATTATGTTCAAGACATCACAGATCAGTTAATTTAGGTATAAAGAAGCATCATTTATAATGCCAAACCATTTCTTAGAAATTTGACTGTTGTTAAGAATTATTTTACAATGAGATTTTTTTCTAAGAACAAAGATGAATATCTTTTGAGGCTTTTATTAGTGTATTTTAATTGTACATGATAGTGATATATACACAATGATAAACATATCAGCACACATTATTCTGAAGATACACTATGATGTTCTCACTGTGTTTTGGAACCAGACATAATCCACCACTCTTTCCAGCTTTCTAAAGAAAAATGACTTTATTAACGTATTTTTTGCTTTGTGGCCCCTTCAACAAATCCCCCCCTGCAAAAAATAAATAAATAAATAAAAAGAATTACCACCACAGTGTTCTCATTAGTCCACAAAAAGAATATTTTCATTTTTGAAGTTTGGTAGCTATACCAAAAACTATTATGTTCTCAAAGCTTAGTAAGTAGGTCATAAATTGGAAACAAGAATTTGTGTAATAAGTTAATTATTCAGTCAAGCACATTAGTTTTTGCAAAAATGAAGAATGTAAACCATCATGATAAACATAATTCTATAGATGAAGTAATTTATAATCCTGTTAGTTTGCTGCCATATGAATTCTTACATGTACTTTGTATTAATCAATTTCTTCTCTTAAGAAATCTCTTTTGTCTTAATATTATTTCACACATTTTCAGTATGTATCAGTTTATTAAAAATAGAGGAAGAATGACTATTTAGCAAAGATAATATTAGAAACATTATAGATTAAGTATTAATAATTTAGTTTTTAATTTTCCTCCGAATCCAAATTTCATTTCAGATCTTTATTTCATTTTGCTTCTCAAGAATTAAAGAGAAAATGGAAGTAGAGGCATACACCTGTGAGGAATTAGACATTGGTAGGCAGCGAGGGAAGGAGACTCCCAGGAGATAAAAGATAAGAAAAATAAAATCCAGATGCCCCCCGCCCCAAGAAGGAAGTATTTTCTTGTTGTTCATTGGACCTGAACTTGACCAATTGAATATGGAAGAGTGGAGCCAAGATGTCAAGAACCAAAGATCTATGTGCACCAACCAACCTTTAGACTCATGGATTGTTGCTACATATAGACCAGGGAACACACATGCAGAACAAGGAGTCTCATTACTTTGGAAAATTAAAGGCCATAGATGACAAGTTAACTAAGTCAAGACAAAAAAGATGAAAAATGGGGACTTTCTTCATTGGTTTATGACTATACAAAGGGGCTTCAAATATATACAAAGCCCTATGCTCAGCACCAATTTCAGCTACCCTCTCAGGACCACTCCCCTGCATTGCAGCTTTCACCCTTCTAATCTCTTTGGTGGATTGAGTGGGTTTGGGGGGAAAACAGTGTGCAATTGAAGGTGGGTGGCCTGAGCTATACTCAGAAAGTGCCAGAAGGTCCCACTGCACTAGAGTCCGCCAAGGCCCATAGGGATGATCTGCCTTTCAGGTTGCTTTGCTCCTTTAAAATAAACTTCCTACTTTCACTTTCCAGGTGTCTGCAGATTTCATTATTCAGCTGCATAAGAAAAGATCCTGGTAAGAAACTCAGTACCACTTAATGGTCTTAGTACTTGAGAGTCTGGGACAAAGCTACTCACAGGTTTGAGGCCAGTGTATGATAAATTAGTGAGAATCTGTTTCAAAATAAAAAATAAAATAGGGCTGGGGTGTACTTCAGAGGTAGAATGTTCAATTCTAAATTACACACACACACACACACACACACACACACACACACACACACACACACACATAGTAGTAGTAATAATTAACTAGAGCCTGGAAACATTTTCTGCCATGCATAGGGAGACCTAAAAATATTACATAACAGAAAAGGTATTTCATTGAAAACCAGATAACTAGTTTTGTTTCATAACTTTGCAATTAGCTTGGGGAAAAAAAGTCATTTAATTTGGCCATGACTTAGGTTTCACAACTGTGAAAATTTATGTATTTTGTGAACTGTAAATCTGCAATGTGCTGATATGAAAGTTTACACAATGTGTACCTCAAAAGGACTTCTTCTTTCAGTCCTACTTAGAAATATTCCTCTAACTTCCCTTCTTCCAACTCTTCTCAGAGATCTGTTCTTCCATGACTACTACCAGGACATCTGTAATGCTATGGGGCATTATCTCTAATGTTTGCGATAAATGAGGAGCATATTTATAATTTTCCCAAATGTAACCTCAAAATAGAGAAAGGAAAGTATCTTCTATATTTTAAAAGCTGTTAAACATATTAAGGGAAAGTTTAATAACACATTAGCAATCTCTTCATCTCAATATAAAAAAATTTCATTTATATATTAACATGTTTTCCTGTATTTAATAGTGCACATTTCCATGAACTAGCTAATGCTTTCTTGCCAAATAGTTCTTTAAAAATGAATAAATGATATACATTAATGAACCACTTTACATATAATTTGGTGTTTCTGAATACAACTTTTTTTCCTTAAGTATGGTCAGAATCTTTCTTGCAATCCTTGTTTATAGGATTAATTTTTTCATATGAGAGGGAAAAATAAGATTTTATATTTTATTCAAATAATAGTTTTTAGGTTAACTAGTCTAAATGAATATTTTTCTCTAGTAACTACACATATCGCTTATTTAAATATTTCACTATGTTATTATCACATCTAAAATCTTTCATTCCTACTCTTGCTAGTTGCCATTTTATTTTCATTTGCACATGATATTTGGACATATTTATGGGGTAAAATGTAGGGTTTGAGTCATGCAGACATTGGGTAGTCATAAACAGGCTAAATAGCATATTCAGTACCTTAATTTTCCAACATTTCTTTATGGTAAGTGTGTCGGGGACCAGCAGTATTTAAGGTTTTTGCAGACTTACAGAGGTTTGGAAGTCTGATTTTACAGGCATACAAAGTTGAATAACATTTTCTTGAGTGCATGCTGACCTAGGTAGAGAGTTCTGTTTGTTCTATGTTCTAGGAGGCAGAATACTGTCAAAACTTTAACTATGTTGTTTGTAATGTACATGTTTGTTTTCTGAACCCTCACCAGCATACTGGCACAATGGATAACTCATCTGACTATGGATCAAAAGATTCCAGGTTTAAATCCTGGTGCTCAGAAAGAGTATGTAAGAAATAAACTAAATAGACTTGGGGCTGCTGCTCATTGACAGTCCTCCTGAATCCATCTCTTGTCTTTCTCTTTTTTTTTTTTTTTTTTTTTTTTGCGGTACTGGGGATTGAACTCAGGGACATTCTACCTTCAAGTTATACCCCCAACCCTATTTTTTATTCTTTATTTTGAAACCGGGTCTCACTAAGTTGCCGAGTTGCAGCGTACATCACTAGGTAGCTGAGACTGGCCATGAACCCGGATCTTCTGGTCTCAGACTCCCAAATGCTGGGATTACAAACGTGTGCCACCACGCCTGGCTAATCTTTCTCTTTCTTAATCCTCACTCTCCATTTCAGGACCGGTATAAATGCACTCAAATTCCCATCTCTTAGCTATTTTGTGATGTATAATGCATTGATTTTAATTTTATTCACTCCACAATGCTACAAAACAACAGAACTTATTTCTCTTATCAAATAACACTGCACCTACTGATGAACCTTTTCCTTTCCCTCTTCCTTTCTATGTTCCTAGTCTCTGGTAACCACCAGTTTATTCTCAAATTCCGAGTTCAATTTTTGTAGATTTTACTTAAAAGTGAGGTCATGCTATGTTTTTATATGCTTGACATTTCATTTATCTGACAAAACCTATAGTTTCCTGATTCCAATGCCCCCCTCCACAAATATACACTGGAAGAATAGTTTCATACATTTACATAAAGGTCCTGTTTTTCTTGTAATAAGAATGTGAAATGTAAACATTCTAATTATTTTGTGACAGTCTCTTTTATTTATTTATTTATTTATTTATTTATTTATTTATTTATTTATTTATTTATTGACTAGCCAAGGTTTGTACAGCCAAGCACTACACATGCTATGCTCACATTATTCTTATAAAATTGCACATGATTAAGGCAGATAAATTTATTTTTACCGTAGGCACATTTAATCATGTAGTCAGCATCCCTAGAAAATGTGTCTGTGTTACTCATATCTTGTGCTACCCAGAATAGTCTGAGTACTTTGAGTAGCTGTTGTTTAGCATGAGTATGCACTTTATTTGGCCATTTACCATCATTTGCATACATTATGTCCCCAAATGCTACTTTATTCTCGAGGAAAAAAAATATTTACTGAGTCTACTAATATTGAAATATCTATTTACCTTATGTGTTCCTACATATTCTCAAATGTCAGAGGTCATAGGTCATTAATTTTTTTGTATTCCCTACCATGTTTTATTTCTTTAGTATATTTTTGTGACAATGGGGATTGAACCCAGGGGCATTCTTCCTTGAGCTACATCCCCAGCCCTATTTCATTTTTTTAAATTTTGAAACAGGGTCTCACCAAGTTGCTGAGGCTGGCCTCAAACTGTGAATCTCTTGTCTCAGCCTCCCAGGTTCAGGTATTACAGGCATAAACAACAATGCCCAACTACCATATACATTTTGTATAAATGAAACTATATATTTTGTTTTTTTGGTTTTACTTTTTGGGATGTTGAATCTCATGATTTATAATGATTGCATTTTTATGTTTGTTTGTTTGTTTGTTTTTTCTCTCTTTAGTAACCAACTAAATCTTTCACCAAAGGATTGGGTTGCATAAAACAGAGGCCAAGTAAATTCCATCTGCCATGCTTTTGACAGTGATTATTCAAGGAATAAATATGGAATTCTGAAGCCAGATATATGAGAAGCCTTCTTCAGGTGTTTTGCTTCTACATTTATTTTTTAAATAACAGGTAAAATCCCATTTTTCCCCTTTTTGACATGCTTGCAAATAAATACACATATTTACTTGCAACTAATCCTCAGGTCAGATGAAGAAGACTGGCCTGAGAGAATGAAGTAAAATAAAAGGAAATCCGAGAGGATAGATAGAAAGATGAGATAAGGCTCAACTTTGCAACTCCAACTTTTTCTTAAACCATGTATTTTCTAGCCTTTTTCCCAAATCTTTTAACCAGCCATTGAATTCCATTATTTTTATTTTCTGAATACACTTATAAACAAGCATGTGTCAGCTGTTCTAAATCTTAACTAAAAATCATATTTTGATAAAAACTTTGGTTACATACTTTGAAAGTTTTAAGGTGTCCAGAATAGCACCTTTCCCTATCCAAGTTCTGGTTAAATGAGAGAAAAGACAAAAGCAGATTGAGAAATAATCATATCACTAATGGGTCAGGGATGTGCTGGGCCTTTGTGTCTTTCTGGATAGACCCTGACTCTTTGAGGGTTACAGAATAGACTAACAAAGAAAGTGGTGCGCTTCATAGGGTAGCCTAACTCCAGATAGAAATGAGAAAGGTTGTCACTACCTACATTATCTCCCAAGTGCACCACTATGACAATTCCTTCTGAAAAGAATATAAAATGCTGGTGGTGGTGGTGTGGGGTGAGGAGAGGTATCTAAAATATGACCAAAAATGTTATACTTTGATAAGTCAATTCTCAGTGGAAGGAATGATCATGATTGATAATAAGTCTTTCTTCCTAACTAAAAGTGTGTGAAATGTATCATTAAAACTGGATTTGATGTAACTAGAAGTAGCATTTTTTAAAAATCAAAAATGGCAGAAGATTTGTTTAAAAAAAACTTTTGTGTTATTTAAACATGACATTTCCTCTGTTATAAAATTTTACTTTTGAAGTCAGCATATCCAGCATAATTTAACTCATTCCATAAGCATGCTTCTGCATCTTAATTATATAATGATTTCAAACATGAACTTTAGGATGAGAAAGAACAAATTTCAACAGAAAAAAAATCAATTTTAGACTTAATATGCTGATCAGTTTATGACAAGTAAATACTAATTTGGAAATATTGGGGCCTTAGTCTTATCTTCAATTTTAGGTAATCCTTAATTATAAGGTTTCTCTACCTCACTAAGATAAATTGTATTTATACCTTAATATTCCATATTTTTCTCATTGCCTACATATACTTAGAACTATAAAATCTGTGCAAAAATGTATAACAAAATTGCTACTATAAACTGAATTTTCTAAGACAGTGCTAAAATCAAAACACTCTTCCTAGGATTCAAAAGGGTGGTCATGGTTTCTATTTGCACATTGGAGGAAATTTTCACCATCTGTCATTCTGTCTTTTACCCACTATTTTTCTAATTCATAATTAATAAACTTTTGTATTAATAATTCAACACAAATATATTCAATACAATTTTTTTTTTGCATTTTACTCAGGAGCAAATGCAAATTTGAGTCAGTAAGATATAGTAATTCTCATAAATTTCTCCCACATCTAACAACCCTTAGGCATTATTTGTTAGACATGTAACCTTATATATTGTAAAGAATTGAAAATTTAGAAACAATAAGTTGAAAATTATATTCTGTCACTCTCCATAATCACTCTAAAGCAAAATAATGGAAACATATTTAGTTATGCTGAAATTTCAATTTGATCAGAAATTGAAGTTATTCATGCAAAAGTCATTGAAATTTTTTTAATTGTATATATATTTATTATGTGTATTAACTATGGTATGAGGGCTAAAGTGTTAAGCAGTTACTTCTTATGGGGGTGGTTAACATAGACTGATTTTTCTAAGATATTATTAAAAAGAAATAGCCCCTTATGTTTATTTGGATCTTGTGTGTTATAGTATTAAAATTCATCTTCTGAAGGAAGAACCTCCATCTAAATTGCAAAATAAAGAAAAGTTGTCAATGGAAAGTATTCAAATGAGTTTTAGATATGTTATTGTCTTGATCTTTACTTCTCAATAAGACAAAAATATTTTTTGGTAATTGTTTATTCAGTCGCTTTTATTTTCTGGTCATATGGCAAATAAGGATGTTCAACAAATTCCTTGTAAATCTTAACCTTTAAATAAAATTAAAATAAATTAAGGAAAAAATTATACCCGCTAGTAATTTATAAAAAATAAGAACAATGATATAAATTTAATTTTAGTGTAATAGCTTCATATTGGTGCTTTTTAATTAATATTATTATTTGAAATACCAACTAGCTTATTCCAATGATGAGCATAAATCAGTATATGGAGTAGTGTAAAGATTTTGAGACTCACCATAGTCAAGAGATAGACAGAGTTAAGAAATAGCATAAGTAGCTTTTATAATGACACTTGGTGAAATTTTCAGAGGTTTTTCTTACAATGAAGGACTTTAAAACTCTTCCTACTTCTTTTAAAAGGAAAATTTTATGAGACAAACAAGCAAACAAACAATGAATCAATTTTTACTATGCTAAGCACTAGAGACTATTTCCATCTACTACTTATAGTCTCATTCAAAAGTCCGTCCCTTATAAAGTTCTTGACATCATTTTCCATTTAAAGAAAGTGTTAGTGTACTTCCCGATGACTAGGATCAACAAAAATGACTTCTAAATAGAAAGAATAACAAAGACAATAACAATAACATATTACACACACACACACACACACACTCACACACACACACACACACACACACACACACACACATCATATATAGATCCTCCCTCCAGCACTGAAAGTTCTCTGTTTTAAAAAGCAATCATTTTAGATTTCAGCTAATGCCCTTACTGAAAGTCAAACTAGATACTACCCTGATGTCCTCTTTATTATGTTATAGATTTATATTTAAAACAAGTTCAAGAAATGTTATTTTTCAACAAGCTTTAAAATATTAGTTTCCATTTTGCCTCAGAATAAGATGTTTTATTCATTGGCAAAATTCCCAGTCCAATAATATAAAGGGAATAAATTATGTACATTCGGATGGCACTTTAGCAGATTCTTAATTAAGAAATGGCAACCATCATCTAAGGGGACACATTTTATTTAGCAAGTAAAAGAACAGATCCATTAACCCCCATAAATTCCAAGCTTTAGCACTAGGGATGAATTTAAAATTACTGTTAATTTTTTCATGTAAAAAAAATAACCTGAGGATATTAAGGAAAAGAAACACATGAATTCTCCCAGTTACGAAGATATAACAAAATTTTGAATATTTAAATATAAAATGTGAAAAATATGAACACAATGATTAGGTAACATGTTTTATTATTAAATAGTGAGTTTCTAGAAATTTAAGGCAGTTTAAAACACTTCAGTGTTTATTTAAGATAGCTTTTTAGCAGGCGAGAGGATTTTTGAAAATATCTGCATCTTTATAATTATAGGCCAAGCACTAGATCACATAAGATACACTCTGGCAATAGGGAACATCCTAAAGTAGGTGGAGTTTATTTAAAAATTATCTCTTATGATCATTCTAAAATAGTTATAACTACACTTCTTAACAGAGAGAACACAAAGAAGGTCAAACCCCAAATGGAAAAAAGAAGGAAAGAGGATTTAATTATACATTATATGTCTGTTGCATATTGTGATTGATTTAAACTAAGTTAGAAAGTAATATTTTGATAAAACTGTAATTATTTAAAATATTTATGTATTAAACACATATGTAAACATTCTGAATTTTTTAGAAGAAATAGCTATTTAAAATCCATATTTTCAAACTGAAAATCAACTGTATGTTCAAGCCAACATGTGAAGCATTTATTGACTGGTGATATTATGGTACATGCAATTTTCTTATAGTGTGTGTGTGTGTGTGTGTGTGTGTGTGTGTGTGTCTATGACTGAAGACTGAATCCAGGCATGTCCTACCACTGAACTACATGCCCAACCCTTTGTATTTATTTATTTTTCTTTTATAATGGGATTGAACCCAGAGGCACTCAACCTCTGGGTTACAACCCCAGACCTATTTTATTCTTTATTTTTGAAACAGAGTCTCAGTAAGTTGCTGAGGCCCTCACTAGGCTGAGGAGTATAGCCTTAAACTTGTAAGCCTCCTGTTAATCAGTTGTCCAAGTATTGGAATTATAGGCATGAGTCACAGCTCCCAGCATGATTTGTTTATTCATGAGATAGAGTCGATTAGCTATTCAATGTCTAAATACATTGAACCTATTCTTCAAAAAATATATAATTTATATGTGTGTGCACGTGTGGAATGTTGGAAATAGAACTAAGGAACTCTTGCATTCTAGGCAAGTCCTCTACTACTGACCTACTTGCCTCTCCATAGAAACTGATAATTTTTGGACTATTAACATAGTGTGCTTAACAAGCATTGACCTGTAATTCATAAGACAAGATGGTTACATGTCAATGATTTAAAAGTGGTCCTAGCTATTTTCTGGGAAAACTTAAAATGTAACTAAAAATCTAGCATAGTTGATTTTTTCCTTAATAATAAAAAGGTAAAATGACTTAGAGACAAAGTACATGTAAAATATATAATCATAAATATCTATATTTCTAAGACAATTTAAATAAACAATATATATCTAATGGAATATATAGTTAATTAGTTATAATCCGGGGAAAGAAGACTTGTTCAAATTAAGCTCCCACATGATTATTTTCTTATCTTTCCAAAATCATATTGATGCTAGCAGTATTTGAATATTATCTATTTTAATCATATCTTTTCTGGTTTTTAAAGACCTTTTGAACATCAAAAATGATTGAGATAGTTATTTAAAGAATATAGAAATTTAACAAAAAAAGTTAAAATGCATATTCCTACTTTTCATGCATGTATGAAGTTTTATAACATTTGTAACTATCTTAATTTAATATATGATATACTTTATAGTAATACACTTGTATGCACACATATAAATGATAATTTGGAAAATATATAAATTACTATGTTAAAGGAGGCTAAACTAAATGTAAAATTATTTTTTTCAGTCATGGGATATATTTTTAAATTTTAAACTAATAGAATGGAATTATTGAATCAAATCTGTATGTTTTTTCCAGAATTTCAACATATCTCACTAAATTATTTTCATGGGAAAAACCCTACTTTTTAAAACAGCTATAAGATGGCCCCAATTTATAGCTTTGTCAGGATTCTTTGAGATGGTTACTATAATGCATCAAAGTCCAATTTTGTTAAGACTTTAAATTATCTTTATCAATTGACATAAAATGATAGCTCATTTTACATATTCATATTTCTATACATATATTAAAAATAAAAGGGATTTTAAAATTCAAAAATAATAATTCGAAACCCATTTCAATTATTTTGATATTGGTAAATTTCCAGAAAATTTTTCCACATTTTAAGTCATAATGATTAGCTTGAGTATTTATATACTCTAGATATATTTGAGTTAACCAAAGATACATTAGTAATATTTATGATTGATATTTTCATAATTATTTTTAAAATGTAAAGATTTAATAGAAACTCAATGGATAGAAAATATGTTTTTTGTATTTAGAAAATATCCCCATTTCACTATATTGAATGATAGCATTTCAGACTAGTAGGAAGACAGTTCTTTATATGTAGTTCTTTGAAGTTCTTACCTTGTTTTATCATTTGTGCTCTATTACATGGAGGAGGACACTCAATTTCATTATCATTTTGGAAGTATGGTATCATTATGGTGCCCTTTGAGATTATTTCTTCATATCTGATATTTTCAGTTGCATTTTGCTCTGTTGAGGAAAGATTTATTTTATTTAACTTATTTTGTAATTAGCCTAATCTTATAAGATAATGATTCACATCTTTTTTAAATTGAGAAAAAATTATCAATCACTATTACCTTCAACTTTTTTAATGTAATTTTAAATGATCTCTGTAATAATCATTAGGAACATATTGACACCTCATAATATCAAACACATATTTCTTAATAGCTTTTGCATATTTTAATCTTTTCAAATCTCTTTGTAAATGTCTCATGGAATATTTACTCCTATATTATTTTTATTTTCTTGAGGTATAATTGATTAAAATTCCCTAATAATTTATTCAGTTGTTGTTTCTATTTAGATAATTTAACTTCCTCTTACCCTGTAGTTACTTCTAAATATAAGAGCCTCATCATTTTTTCATTCTATAGACAGAAGATGAAGATCACTTGAAAAAAAATACATTCATATATTAGAATTCTTACAAGTGAAAGGGATCTTTTCAGACTCTACCTGGAAAAGTAAGGTGGAAAGTCACACTTAAATGCTCAGGGATCCAAGAAGGGAGACCCTGTCTCAGCCACTGTTTCTCATAACAGTCACGAGTCTCTATCATAGACAGGAAAATAAATGAGTGAAGAGTTAGTAACTTTTGTTAACACATTTTTCTTCACAATCTGGATTTCCAGATTGTAGGCACATCCTGATTTTCTATCTTTTCCTCCTTCTCCCATCTCTCTCTATTCATTCTTCTTAGTTGGATGTGTGATCACTTATCCAGACACCAGGCTTTCCTCCAAAATATTTCCCATGTACATAGCTCAGTTTTTTTCAACTCGGATATGTTTCACAATGCGGACCTTGGAAACATTGCACTGATTAAGCTGGTGGTTTGGTTGTGATACTGGCTTTGTTGAAGAATGTACTTTCCCGCAATCTCTAACTCTGGAGTCTTAAAAATGACTACAGACAAAGAGTGAAGGCAATATAGTTTTTCTCTATCTTAACTTTATACATGTATATTTTTGCCGGGCGTGGTGACACACGCTTGTAATCCCAGCATTCGGGAGGCTGAGACTGGAGGATCCGGGTTCGCGGCCAGCCTCAGCTACCTAGTGAGGCACTCCACAACTCAGTGAGACTCGGTTTCAAAATAAAGAATAAAAAATAGGGCTGGGGGTGTAGCTCGGAGGTAGAATGTCCCTGAGTTCAATCCCCAGTACCACAAAAAAACAAACAAACAAACAAAAAAACCATGTATATTTTTGTCTAAGTTTGCACATCAAGCTAGTGATATTTACCCCCAGGACTCTACAAACTTGAAATTCTCGCCTGTCCATTTATTCCAAACCAGAATGCTACCAACATGAGGACAACCTTTTCACTTTGGCTTTCTGTTTGATTTCTAATTTATCAAGATAGCATTCTTAGGTTTGTTTGTCTGTTTTGTGGAGTTTTCCAAGTGATATCTATATCTTTGTTCTGTATTTGTATGGAAAGTTAAATATGAATGGCCACAGAATTCCATATGATTGGATTATATTTGCATAAGTATGTTCATTTGTAATATATTGTGTAAATTATATTTGTTTATGCACTTCACAACTAATCAATTATAGATTTTTTTGTCTTGTATTATCTTCTAATCTGTCTCTATAGAATTATGATATTAAATTGTAAGTCAGGTGCAATAGTGCATGCCAATAATTGGGAGACTGAGACAGGAGGATCACAAGTTCCAGGCCAGCCCCAGAAACTTAGTGAGAACCTATCTCAAAATAAAATAAACAAATAAATAAAAAGGGTTGGAGATGTATTACAAGGGTAGAACATCCTTGAGTAAAATTTCCAGTACCAAAAAAAATTGTTTGTCAAATTTGGTGTAAATATTTCCAGTTTGATATCTTCAACTATTTCTAATGTTGATGTGGAAAAGTACATAAAGGGACACCATCACCAATCTGCATCTTTTTCTGTTTCATTTTATGTAAACTTTTTGTAAGTTTATATTTTCATTTCCTTTTGTTATATATTTATACAGACAACATTCCCTATACTGTATCTTACCAGGGAGTCCCTGTGGGAATAGAAGCGAGGGTACTGTCAAACCTTTAGTATAGACACAGGAAGAATGACCCAGAAAATATGATAGGATTATTATCATTGTAACCTCCAGATTTTAGTGTGAAACTGACATTATCTTTTAAAAATAAAGTAAAGCAATCTGTAGTATTCCTAAGAGTCTAGGAGATCTGCCCCATAGTAAACTTATCCTGGCTCCTTTGTTTCTCAGGGCTAGAGAAGTCACAAAGCCTACGCTTGCCTTAGGGTTAGATTTGTGCTCATTTCTCCTCTCTCCTAAAACACAATGAGTAATAATGACATTTGTCCCATGGCACCATCTAAAATATCTTTTAGGTTCAGTTCAAGAAAAAAATATTTTTTTCAATTCTGATTTAAAGTTAGTGACAATCAATTATTTCAAGTCATTTAGTACTTTCTAAAGTTTAAAGTTAAATTGTAAGATAATATAGATGGTACTCACAAAATAATACCAGCCAAAAAGCTCTAGTGTAATAAATAATCTTCAATTTTGAAATAATTTACACATATTTTATTACTACACTTTTTTCCCAAATAATATTAAGAGTATATGTGAATAGTTCACTCAATGACAGCCATGTCTTATACTTCAATAATAAAGCTTTACCATATATTCTTAGATTCTTAATTTCTGTTGACATATTTTTGTCCTTCAGACTTACAATTCTAAATGAGTTTGTATGTAGCTTGATTTTCACTTAAAATAAGATTCCATTCAATATTTCCCTTTAAAAAACTTAAAGTTAAATACTTACTTCCAAAACAGATGTTTCACTTGGCTTTCTTTTTGTAAATATTCAAAAATATTATCTAAATTCTGAGAGAAGGGCCACTAGGATAAATTTAAGTTGCCATCCCCAGAAAGCTCATATGTTTTTTCCTGCTAAATAAATGTAAATACAGACCCTAGGTCTTAAAATAAATACAAATAATACATATTTTATGCTACTATCTCAGATAAATAACATTCGTTTTAATACATATACGAATATTTAGGAAATTTTCCTTTTTATAATAAATTATTACTAAAAATCTTTAAATTATCTGTTTGAGACCACAATGTTCTTTCTAAGTATAAGCAAACTTTAATAAAATTTTGGCCATTATATATTTTCTGATGTGCACAATATAATAAAGTATGATTTCGCTGATTAAATATATTTACTTGCTTAATTATATATGTATACATATATATAATATTTGTATTTCCAAACTACCTCAAAATTGTGTATAAATTTATATTTTTAGAAATGTTAAGTCAGGTGTGGTGGTGCACACTTGTAATCCCAGTACTTGAGAGGCTGAGATTGGAGGATCTGGATTTACAGCCAGCCTCAGCTACTTAGTGAGGCCCTCTGCAACTTAGTGAGAACCTGTTTCAAAAATAAAGAATAAAAAATAGGACAAGGGGTGTAGCTTGGAGGTAGAATACCTCTGAGTTCAATCACCAGTACAGTAAATTAAAAAAAAAAAAAAATGTTAAGCTGGGCATATTGGTACATGCCTGTAATCTCAGTATTTAGGCAGCTGAGACAAGAGATTCACAGGTTCAAAACCAGCTTCAGTAACTTAGCAAGACTCCCAGCAACTTAGCAAAATCCTGTTTTCAAATAAAATTAAAGTAGATCTAAGGTTGGACGTTGGAGGTAGAATGCACCTGAGTTCAATGACTAGCACCATAGAACACTACTACTACTACTACTACTACTACTAGAATAATAATAATAATAATAATAATAATAATAATAATAATAATAATAATAATTTTGTCAGAACAAATTTTCTTCTCTATTATTAACACAAGAAAAAATAGGTCCATAGGACTTACATCCTTTACAATTGCATGTTTCTCATCATTGATATCATTGTTATAAACAGCACATACAATTCTCAGATACCATCCATTTAAGAAAAGGTTGCTGAAGGAATGTTAGCTTCATAAAGAGAGATACCAAGTGATTCTCTAAGAATGAAAATCTTTCTAAACTGTAATAAATTCCTGTCATGCTCTTTTACTTTACACTCCTCTTCCCTGCTTTATTTTTGTCAATGGCATTAAACAATGCATCATAATATACATTATAATAATTCATTTTTTAAATTTTTGTACTTTCTCACCTAGTAGAATGTAATATCCATGGAGGCAAGGAATTTTACCTGTTGTTGACCCCCCCCCCCCGCTGCAGATGCAATCCCAGTGCTCCAACAGCATTCCAGAGGTCCTTAGAAAAAATTGGTTGAATAAATGAATCATATCAAAGACTTTCAAAAACCATTTAGCAGAATATAACACCTATTCTAAATTAAAAGTCTCAGCAAAATATGATCATATTATCCCATGACATGGAATATGCCTATGTATCAAACTAGAAAAAGTGTGCGCGTGTGTGTGTGTGTGTGTGTGTGTGTGTGTGTGTATGTATGAGAGAGAGAAAAGAAAGATTTTAGTAATTCATTTTCTCTCTCTCCCTCTCCCTCTCCCTTTCTCTTCTCAATGGATAATGCAGGCAGCTGGGAGAGATGTGTAAAATTGAAAATTGAACAGATTGAGCCAAAAGAAAGATTTTATCATTGGCATCAGCTTTCCATGCTTCCAGCTATCCATATTTCTTGGCATGCAACTTTGTGGTTCCTCTTACTTATGGCCAATGTACAAATCTAATCCTAAATTTTACACTTGGCAGAGTGACTTATTTTCACCAGCGATGTGTGGATGGCAGGGACCATGTGCTGATTTGGAACTTAGACCTCGAGATTTGTTTGTATTTTTGCAGCTCTCCCATCTCCAGGAGAAGGATATGCCCCTTATGACTGACAGATTAGTTAATGAGCAAGTGTTCCCAAAGATGAGCAGTACTAAGTTGAATTCAGTGTGAATCAGCTAATATCAAGTTAAAATAGAGATGCATGAGCAATAATATATGATTTTTATTTAAAGCCATTAACTTTTGTGGTGGGTTCTATGCAACAATGGAATGTAAGCAGGCTGATAATAATTTAACTTAGCAACACTTGAGAACATGGAAAATCTAAAGACAGAAAAAGTCAACATATAAGAATATAACACATATAGTAAAGGATGGGAAAGTATATTTTGCAATAAATATTAGAATATTGGCTTTAATCTAAGTGTGCCAATGAAAGCTGCATAAGGTTTCCTTCTAAGCTGTCTTTTCCTAATGCCTGAAAAGTGGTTAAATGAAGGTATTTATCTATGAAGTATCTTAGAAGCAACTCACAAACAATTTTCATACTGCAACAATAAAATTTACTTACAAGCTCATTCTTAATAGATTTGCTGACAAAATGTCATTTCTGGAACATTGGGGTTTTTTTCCTCTTTTTTCTAGGACAGATGCTGAGAATATGAAGAACAGTCAGACATGGAGAATCAACATGGAGCTATTTTCTTACATCAGAGTTCTATCAGGCTTAATACCAACTTATAAGTCACAGAACTTCTGCTTATTGGACAAGAAGATAAAATTGGGCTCTGCTGCCTGAGCATGGGATCTCCCAATAGCTCTGTATTTTAAAAGCTTGAATATAAGTTTTGTTTCACATAATTCAAATGACATGTAGTGTGGAATATGGATAATAAATTATTTGGGCAACTATTATATATTTATATTGAGCTTCATAAAAATATGGGTTGAGTCTATAGGAAGATGCTTTGGTGAGTCAAGCACCATGGGTGTACTGACTTCATCAGAAATCTACTCCAAAGTGAAATATTTTAAAGATGTAAACAATTCTACAAATACTTAGCATTCAGGATGGGATGTTAATAGAGAGTGTAGATAAGTTATATTTGAGAGTTGAACATTTGTTTATGGCTTTTCTGTAGGTTTATTTTCTATAAACCAACCAGATGAATCCATATTCTAACAAGATCTTACCTGTCTACTGACAATTACTTCCCTAATTCAAGTCTGACATTCAACAAATCACACTGTATAATTATGTTATCACTGCTCAAAGTTGAATATTAAGGTAATCAAAATGATACAACATAGGACATTAAACTCCTAAAAATTTCTAGCTTTTTCAAATTATATTTAAAAACTTTTATATACATTCATGTTATTATATTCCAACTTTCAAACAATGCAGATATAAAGCACTTAATGTGATCTTCATCATACTAAAAGGATACTTCAACATGCTTGTTTCAAAGCTATCAATGTATATAATACAGGGAACAAAAAGAGGAATATATAAAGGAAATAACCCTACTTTGTTGACATGCTAGGAGTTCTCATGGCATATGATCACTTAAATACCTTGAATCAACTTGTAAAGTAACTATTTCAAGATTTGTAACTTTTTTAGAGCTGATGAAATGAGTGTTTTTAAACCTCTAACCTTCAAGAATATGAAGGAGTATGGTAACCAGCTGTTACTCATTTCCACAGAGAGAAGATAAGAAAAGTATGTTTTATTCACAGCAGGAGCGATTTAGATTGAACAATCAGAAGATTCACTTGACAGAAATTCATACTCGACCCTACAAGAGATTATCAAGGGAAATTTTCAGACTCACTTTTCCCTATGGTTTTCTGTAAATAAATTACAATAATTCTACAACTACTCTAATGGCAACAAACTCTTTCAAGTAGGTCAAAGAGGTGAGCAAGGTGATATCAAATTAACAAAAATAATTTTGTTATGTTATTGTTCTGTAGTAGGATAAGTTACCCTGTTTTGCTCATTCTCCTTCTCACACACAGCATGTCCTTCCCCATCCAAACCCTTTACCTAATGGGAACCAATGAGTATGTTCATTATAAACTGGACATATGACTGACTCAAGTTTCTGTCTCACAGGATAAGGAGCACATAACATGGTGTTTTTTAAAGCCATTATGTTTGGGTGTGATGTGATAAGCATTGAACAACTCATAATGGCAGCATGGGCACATTACTCTCATCCTGAGCGTATTATTGACTATTTATGGTATACAGACTAAAAAATTATAACATGTATATTTATGTCAGGCCTTTCCAGAAAGAAAAAAAAAAAAAAACTGCTGATAGGATATCTCTATTCATCAATTGAAAGATTGGTCCCTCAAAAGTGATATGAGAAGAGATTTGTCAGACTTGCCTCACTCCACTCTGGAGGATAAGAAGTCATTCAGACATTTGCAAGCTGGAATTGCGGGAATCATAGTAGCAGGGCTCAGTCCAAGTCTGAAGGCCACAGAACCAAGGAACCTAAAAAACTCAGAGAAACCAGGTGGGTTGGGGGTGTCTACTTGTGTAAGTTCCAGAACTCAAAAGTTAGAGAATCTAGGATTCTGACATCCTTTTAAAGCAGGAGAAGAGGACATCCTAACTCCAATATGAGAAGAAGAATTTTCCTTCCTCTACATTTTTGTCCAATCCACATCCTCAGGCAAGGAGATGGTGCCTTCTCACTTTGAGGCAGGTCATCTCCACTAAGGACACTGACTCACATGCCAATCTCCTCCAGAGAGCCTAAGATAAACACACACACACACACACACACACACACACACACACACACACACACACACAGCAGCTGTGGTAGTCTGATCATTCTTGGCAAATTCCTTGCCACTCTCGCCACTGGAGTTTCCTTTTCAGCATACAAGAAACAAATGTAGTGCTCTGCAAAACATTGAAAATAACTATTGAAATGATTAAAAAATAATGCCTTACTAGCTACCTGGGTGTCCCTTAATTTTTTATTATAGAGGATTTCCTTCAATCTCTCATTTTTCTTTTAAAAATAACTGCTCTCTCCATGTCATCATTGTGCTATTTTAATTGTCCTTTCTTGGCCTATATTAAGTGTATTTCCTTGTCATGCTCATCAAAAGAATAAATAGATACTACCCAATGGGATAGAGTGGAATTAGGAAAGTAAGTTAATGAAAAGTGGAGGCCAGAATCTTAAAGCAGTTAGCACACCGATTATCAAATAGTAATGGTGAACTGGTAAGTAATTTATTTGGTGCTAAATTTCCAGCTAACATTCAATTTAAGAAAAAAATTGTTTTTATCTTATATGCTCCCAATACAGATAGCACTGACCATGAAACTATTTATGGACTTTTAGGTAGTGAAAATCATTTTATATTTATGAAAAACAATATCAAATATCAGAAAAACTATATTAATTGAAGAACTGAGATCCAACTTACCATAAACAAGGACTTTGGTGCAATCTGCAATTTTAGGTTGGGTGTAGAAGAAACTATATAGAACTATCAGAAATAAATTAAAACATTCATACTAGTGATTATTTTATTAGATAAACTTGGAATAATTTTCTGGTTCCAAATCCAATGTTGTCTCTTTTTTGCAGTGCTTTATAGACTTTTGATTTGTATATATTTGTGAAGTCTGTACAGTTCCAATTAAATAGAAAATGTTAAGTTGTCTGAAATTACTGAATGACTATGAATAGATATGAATTACCATAATTGCCAAATTATACTTATTTTTCTCTTGCTGTACTCCTTCAAAATATGTAATTGAAATTTGTTAGCAGCATCCCCAGCAATGTACATGATGTAGAAGTTTTTTCTTTCAAAGACTTGTTTTGTACACCTCGATTTATAGGTACTTTGTTTTTCTCACAAAAGTGACAAAAATAATTCCTAAGTGTCCTCCCTTGCATTTTATGTTAGTTTTTACTACTAAACCCAATCAACAAATTACTCCTTATAGGTTGTTTGATAGTAATTTGAAACTATTAAATGTAATCTCAGGAACATCATGTTAACTGAAATAAGTCAGATTCAGAAATTCAAGGGTAATATATTTTCTCATATTTAGAAACTAGAAAGAAAAAAATGGGGATTTCATGAAAACAGAAAAATACCAGTAGAATAGAGAAAGAGGACAGGGAAGGGGGAGGAGAGGAAAGGGGTCCTCAGGAATGAAATTGACCAAATTATGTTATGTGTATATACAAATATGGCACAGTGAAATGTATTATTATTCATACTTATTGTGTATCTATGAAAAAAATAAAAGGAAAGAAAATAGAAATATATTTAGTTAATACTTGAAAATATAATATGATAAATTCTTATTATAGAGTTGCTTAAGATACTATTGTTATATCAACATTTTTTTGCTTTCCTCTTTTAACACACACACACACACACACACACACACACACACACACACACCACTTTTGAGACTGTAAAATCCTCCAAATATTTTCAATATCAGTTATAAAGTGGAAAGAGAACCTCAAATAAATAGACTTTATAGTAATAAGTATGATTTTCATATTTGTATATGGGTAACCAAGTTAGACCTATGTTCTTGATAATAAAAATATTTCTCATATGAATATAAGAAGAATACAAAACTTTTCATTAGCTCTCCTTTCTGTAATAATTTACTGTGGTCCATTGTTTACTTTTTCATTACTTTCGTTACTTATACATGTTAGTAAAAACATTACTTTCAAATTTTCAGTTATTTGACTTCCTCACATTTAAAAATCACAAAATTAATTATTTATTTTTAATCTTCAGTTTTATTAGATACTGAAGAGAAGTATTTTCTAATATAAATTCTGCTTTCAGCTATACAAATCTTTGACTGGATGATTGATTAGTGTTTTTTTTTTTCTTTCTTATCTCATACGTTCAAAAATAACCTCTATAATCATCTTCAGTTTTAGATAACAAGATCTTTCAGTAAAACAGACATTGAGGAAAAATGATGGTGTCTTGCCTCCCTTGTACACTGCTTTATCAGCTCTCTGCTCTCATTTCCTTGTTGACCTCCAGCAAGACTCAAGAGCATTTGCAGCCTTTTTTTCTGGATTGATTAGAAAATAAGCAAAAGATTAGCATTAGCATGAAAACTAAAGTCTGAATATATACTTGTGTGTGTGTGTGTGTGTGTGTGTGTGTGTGTGTGTGTGTGAGAGAGAGAGAGAGAGAGAGAGAGAGAGAGAGAGAGAGAGAGAGGGAATGACAGAAAATGAGCAAGAAAATATACTTTTTAATTGAATTTATTAACAATTTAGAGTGCAATTATAGGCAATATGTTTGACATTTGTGTTCAAGGGGCATCTTAAAGAACAAAAAATCAACATAAGAAAAATAGTATTAAAAAAAGAATAGCTATGAAAAGTACACTTATTCATATAATATTCACATATTTTAAGACAATATAATAGCTGATATAAATAAGAATTATGGTAAAAGGAAATTAGATATCAATCATTTAAAAAGAATGTAGATATTTATTTGACTCATCAATAATTTTTTTCTTTTTTTATTTTTGTGGTAATGGGGATTAAACCCATGGGCATTCTACCTCTAAGCTACACCCCAGCCCTACGTTTTATTTTTAAAATAATGTCTCATTAATTTGTGGAAGGCCTCATTAAGTAGCTGAGGCTGGCCGCAAACCTGAGGTCCTCCTGTCTCAGTCTCCCAAGCACAAGTATTGAAAACATGTGCTAGCCAGGCGTGGTGGTGCACGCTTGTAATCCTAGCATTCGGGAGGTTGACACCGGAGGATCTGGGTTCGTGGCCAACCTCAGCTACCTAGTGAGGCACTCCGCAACTTAGTGAGACCCGGTTTCAAAATAAAAAATAAAAAATAGGGCTGGAGGTATAGCTCGGCTGTAGTATGCCCCTGAGTTCAATCCCCAGTACCGCAAAAAACAAAACAAAAAAAACAACAAAAAAAACATGTGCCACCACTCCTGGCTTCAATAAATCTTTTCAAATGGATATGAAATTAATGAACATTGAAGACACTCATATTATATTGATATCCAGTTATACCTATCACGTACACATGTACATAGTTTGATGGCAATTATTAATATATTTTTATTAAATACAGAAAAATTGACTCTAAAAGATTGTAGTAATGAGACTTGCATTATTAAATAAAGGCAGTATTTCTGAAATTAAATTTTTGGAATTAAAATATTTCTTAAGATATGTTAATGAGTAACAGATGAAACAGAAAATGAGCTATAATACAGGGACAATGTGTTGCATAAGTCATAAGAAAAAGGGCAGTTACACAAACAAGCCTACCAAACTAATTACTTTGTTTTTTTTCATCTTCATTTGGGTCAAATTCATTCTCCATTACTTAAACCAAATCCTTAATTTTACACTTGCATCCTCCTTTACTACCATAGCTCTTATTTATATTATGAAGAATTCCCATCTGCTATGGTTTCCAAATTCAACTTTTAGTCTTGTTGGTCCACGACCAATGTCACCACTCCATTCTAAGAATAATTGCAAATAGAGGCAGCTTCAAGATATGCAACCTGTATAGTCTCCAGGTTGTAGAAATCTGGTAGAAGGACTCTTTTCTGCATTTACAGTTCTCTTCTTCAATTCTGAATAGCTTCTTAAAATGGAAATGCATTTTTCATTGTTTACTGTTGTCCCCATAAATTATGTAGCATTTTTTTTTCCTATGTAGTTTCTTTGTTCAGCTTTTTTTTTTTTTTTCTTTTTTCTTTTGCAGTACTGGAGATTGAACTCAGGGGCATTCTACCTCCAAGCTATACCACCAGCTCTATTTTTTTTTTTTTCTTATTCTTTATTTTGAAACAGGGCCTCACTAATTTGTGGACTGCCTCTCTAGATAGCTGAGGCTGGCCGCGAACTTGGATTCTCCAGTCTCAGCCTCCCAAATGCTGGAATTACAAGCTTGCGCCACCACACCCAGCTTTTTTTGGTTCAGCTTTTGCTCTCACTAGACCCAGCAAAACAACTAGAAGGATCTGTGAAAACTTAGATACATTGTGTTGCTCATTTTTGTGCAGTCTTCATGGCCATGCAAAACTCTAGGTTTTCATCTATTAGTGCTTAAATTATCTCCCTGTATTTGTACCTCTTTGTTCTTCTATTGTCTTCTCATTAGTTTTCTAGAACTCAAGTACTGAATTTCTTTCTTGCTGTTTCTGGAAATAAATATTCACATTTGTTTTGTATACATCTAGAACATGCATTATCATCCTACTCAAAATTGTTCTTAAGAGAACAGAAATGTATTCTTGGGAGTCAAAAACATCTTATTCATTACTATTGTTTATAGGTGCTCCAATGTTCTAATCTACTCATGCAGATTGTATTCCTTATGATTTAACTTCATTTGTTTGTTTTATGAGTGAATCAATTAAAGAATATCCAAAATGACTCATACAAAGGTGTAGATAATAAAAAAATGTTGAGGAACATTGATATAAAATATTCTTCTATGACATTTTAAAATGTTATGCCACTTTCTTTTTTTTTTTTTTTTTCCTTAAATGTCACCTTCTCAAGGAAGCTTTCCTTGGCCACACCATCTAAAGTTTAAAAACTTTCTCTCTTCTCTTTCTCTCACCTCCCAGCAATTAAATTTTTCTCTACTTTCATTTTTACTCTTAACATTTAATGCAATCTAACTTACTTTGCATTTTATTAATTTTGATTAGATTGTGATCTCTAAATGTAGAATATACATCCCACTAATGGAAACTTTTCTCTCTTTCATTACTGCTATATCCCTAGTAATACAGAAGAGATTTTCACCTGGTAGGTGCTCAGAGCTTGTCTATAAATGACTGATGCAAAAACCCCAAATAGAAGTTTAAATAGTCTAATGCACAATGAGTTTATGGGAAACAGCTAAAACTGATGATGAAATTGATAAATTGTTTCTGTAATCCTTTCAATATATAATAAATTTATGAAAAATATGTAACAAACAGGAAGAAATGTGTCCCTTTATTTGGTAAAATAATCAAGCTGAAAAATTAAGCCAGATCTTATTTCAGGTAAGATCTGGTTTTTAGGTATATTCCAAGAATCTAAAATAATTGTTATTGAAACAAATGAAATAGTTTTTATTTTTACCTCATGGTCTTATTACTTTATGCAAATATGCATGTATACATACATATGTATACATAAAATATGTATTAAAAAACTTAAATGTACAAAAATAGAGTATTAATTTTCTATTCCAAATGAAAGTGATTACTAGGTGCATAAATTTTTTCTAATCATGTCCACAAAGACATAGTTGGTCCGTAGACCTGGATTCTCACATTATTTTAAATTCAGATTTTGATACATGCACCAAAAAATTCATTGAAAAGTCAAAAATTGGGCAATGGCAATCTACTACTCTCATATAGCAGAGAGTAGCAATAACATGAAGCTGAGTGGCTGCAGCAACATTTGGAAGTACCTCTTTCCCCTCTGGATAATCACTTAAGCCTCCCCAGTTCCCAACATTAGGGTGTGATGTCCTCACTTTCTCTTTTCCAGTGGTGCTTTTCTGTCATTTTGGTATTTTTTTTTTATTTTTTTTTCACATAATGAATCTCCTGCAGTAGAGCAATCTATTTGGTCATAGTCCTTATGGCTTTAACCTCTACTCCAAGAGCTTGCATCTAAAAAATGTCTGGCTTGATCCATAAAAAGAATTTGTCTCAAACATAGCATTTTTTCACTCCTATTCTCTTTTGTCAGTTTTCCAATCAACTACACTGTATCAAGTAAGTGTTGTATTAGCAAAAATTACACTGAATTAGCAATCACTTTAATAGCAACTATACCTGAATTAAATCATCAATACTATGCCTGGTGACTTCAATTAGATAAAACTGTTCATGTCAAGAACATTTATATTTTATATTTGAGAAGATAAACATTCATATATGAAAGAACAAAATTTAGCAATGTAAGTTAAAAATGAAATCTGTTAAACCAAAGACTTATTCCCAAAGAGGTTAAGAAAATATATGTGATTCCAGGAAAACTCATGAAGCAAACAAAACAGAATATAAACATGACAAAATGTGAAAGACTGGCCCAAATGAACAATAGTAGGATGAAAAATGGGACATATAAGATAGACAAATTCTTATAACAGAATCTTATAAGTTTAGAATATTCTAGAAAGTAGATGTATAATATATGATGTTTATTATCAAAGCCTGGCAGCTTCATAATGTCAAAACAAATTAAATATTCTTTGGATCTTCAAGTCATATCTTGATCATGGATTGTTCTCAATATCTGGATGACTACAATGGAATTACTAATAGGAATAAATAAATGCAATGAAGTTTATAATATGCATATAAAATCATATAACCCATATTTTATGAGAACATGCAGGACATAAAATACAGGAGCTACATATTTTGTTGTTCCTATTTCACTGTGAATAATAATTCTCTGATGCATAAAATAGCCCATATTTATGGCTTATAAAACCAGAAATTCTTCAGGCTGGTTTTGCATTTTATATGTTTTGGCTCAACTAATATTACCTAGACTTCAGAGCTGCATCTGTTATATACAGCAGGTCTTTTAAATGAAGCTAAGCCACACCCTTTCCGCCTAAGCTTCTAAAATCTGATTAGATTATCTTCTTTCCCACTTGTAAAGCTTTAAGTAAGCTTTGAGCTACATTATTAGAGTAGAAATCATTTAAATTACTTACGGCCACATGCTAACTACAGATAAGAAAATAAATTTTAATCAGAGATTTGAAATAACAAAATGAATGATCAGAATCATACTTATTAGGGAAAAATAGGAAAAGATACATTAATTTACCTGAATTTATAGCTTCAACCATACTTATTTATGAAGTAGTGATTGATAGAATATTTACTAAATGCAAAATGATAGCAGTATGTCTTTGTTTTATTTAAATATATATGGTTACTTCCACCACTGTAAGTAAAAAACAGATTGAAAGAGAAGTTCAGTCATTACTTTTAATAACTAAACATTTTTGGATTTTGAGTTTTCTTATGTTTATACTTTATATGCTCTCATGAAAGATATATGAAAAACATAATTTATCATAATATTTAACTGAAAATATTAAATACCATATTGCTGATTAGAAGGACATTCTTATCTGAAATTTAAAAACTTAAAACATAAATTAAACATAAAATATCAAATTAAATTTTATTTTAAACATAAAATATCAAATTAAAGCCAGTGTGGTGGCGCACGCTTGTAATCCCAGCATTTGGGAGGCTGAGACCAGAGGACCCAGGTTCTCGGCCAGCCTCAGCTTCCTAGTGAGGCACTCCACAACTTAGTGACACCCAGTTTCAAAACTAAAGAATAAAAAATAGGGCTGGGGGTATAGCTTGGAGGTGGAATGCCCCTGGGTTCCAAAACAAACAAACAAAAATATCAAATTAAATAAATTTATGCTTCAAAATTTCCATTGTCTGAGTTGATTGAGTTACTTAATTTTCTACTCAATCTTGATATACAGTATATCTATGATAAGCTCAATTCCAACCTAAAGTAAGCACTCTATAATCAGTAACTTTTTATTATGAAAACCACTAAAATATTGTGTTCAGTGGTTTCCAGAAAACAAATGAAATATTGGATACTAAAATAGTCAATATATCTATATCAGTTATGTACATATATCAACTGTTTGTTCATAGTGAGGCAGGAAAGAGGACCTGGGAACAGGGAGGGTTACAAGAGATCATCTATATGAAGAATAGAAATAGGGAAGGTTAATAGATACATGGCTAAGAGTGAGGGTTAATACAAAACTTCAGCCCCAATAGTGATCAAAGGAAAAAAGATGAAAGAGCAGATGGGTGAAGCCAGGATATTAGAAAGTCCCCCTGATCTTTGGAATAGAGATTCAAAATAAGGATTGAAACTGGGCAACACACATTGCATCCCCAATATCCATTTCTGACCAATCTCAAAAACAGCAGAAGAGGGAACGACAAGAAGAAATAAAAGCTCACTTCCCAAGAACTTTAATGGTTACTCTATTTCAGGAACCCTTCCACTCCCACACCCACAATGTGTAGGGGAGGCTATTTTTGTTTTCTATTTTTCCTTGGCTTAAAATAATTCTTTATACCCTGTACTTACCCTCTGATAGTCTGGCATTTCTTTATTTGATAATAACAATACTGTGATTAGTAGCTCATTTCCTCAGGTGTTTAGAAATATGGGATATACTTTGTAGGATTTCTGTAGTAACTGAGAATATGTCAAAGAAAACAATACATTCTAAACCTCTATTTCAGCAATCTGAGCAAGAAAATTTTTTTAGGAACAAGCTCAGTAGTTTACTTCTGGGCATTGATTCTTAATCTAGAGAGATGGCTAGAAAGTTTTTAATGATTTTGTTTATTGGCCTAGAAAATTTTATCTTGTCAAGTTTGAATTACAGATTCAAAAATAGAGGATGCTCCCACATTCACTGCACAAGCAAAAAATAAAAGTACAGAGCATACTCACCTATAGCCTAACATATAAAATCTTGAATGAATATTGGAAAAATAAATAAAAAATAAAAGTAAAATTTAGCATTATAACCAAATGATATTTATTATAAGACTGTTCTAGTAGTTCAATACTTGTAAAATATTCTATCTTTCACCATATTCACCAATCTAGTTAACTGGAATTTTCTAGAATATTACTCATTAGGCATAATCTTAAATTCTAATTTTTTATGGAAGGAGATAGAATCACGAAGAATGAATGAAGAAAAATGTTAAGGTAAGCAAGAAAAGAGAAAACAAATATAATACAGGTACCTTAGCAAATTAGCTTTACAGTAAACACTGCTTGTAGTTAGATCATGTGAGATTTCTACAGAGAAAAAAAGTCATATACCATTGCCATTTGAAAAAATCTGTTGAGAAGGAGGGGAAATAACAAATTATCATAGAACTTCAGCTCTCTACCTCTCATTGATCAAAGCCTATTATAACCAAAATCCAAATTTCAGTGCCTGCCAAAATTTGCTTAATTAAAAAATTGAGACAAATCTCTGGGAAGCAGGAAAAAGAAATGCATTAATTGCTAGCAAATCAAAGAAACCAGAGAACATACGCATTTGTTAACAAACACTGCCTGGATTCTCTTCAAACACAAGCAGCAAGTCCATTTTAATAGTTAGCTCTTCAGGGCCACTCAAATGTCTTATCAGAAGGACAAAATTCATGTCTGAGTCATCCTTGAGGTGGTTCTTACTCAGATTCACGGGTGCAAGTTCTTCAACCCTTTGGTCAGCAAACAGATAAGAGCATATTACTCATTAACAGGGGGTGAAGGAGAGGGGAGGACAAAGAAAGAAAAATGTCAACTTTAAAAGAGGCATTTGTTAGGTGCCAGGCTCAGAAGCAGGACCCCCTTACACTATTTCATAAGAGTTAATTTTTCTACATTTTTAAATATGTTTCCATGACTCTCCAGGAATCCACTTCCATGAATCTTAATGGTTCCAATTTCCTGAGCACTTAGGTAGAGTTTGTTTTGTTTTGTTTTCATTTAATGAAAATTCTGGGCCCTCCTCAATATACAGTAGCATCAGTGGTGTCAGGGGGATCCTTGGTTTTATTATTCCAGGAATGGCTTTGAGTCATTACTGGTGAGGCAGAGTGGAGGACCTGGGAACATAAAAAATTAAAGTACCGTCGGCATTCTCCTTGCTGTGAGGTTGGGGAAGGCAAGCAGGAGGGTGAGAAACTGATGGGCACCAGGGAATAAAGGCATTGACTAGCCCACAGATGAAGCATCAAAATTGTGTAAAAGTAGTTAGTTACCCCAAATCCAATTCTGAACAATCATAAAGGAACAGATAGAAAACCTTAGGAAGGTTTAAAAGCCCACTCCCCAAGGGCTTCAAGATCACTCTCTTTTCAGAACCCCCCCTTTGGGGGGGTGATGCTTTGTCATCTATCGTTCCCTAATGTTAAATAAACTTGTATTTCTATAACCTTTGCTAGTCCTTGCACTTCATTCATTGAGATCCACTGGATAAGAACCTTAATAAAAGGAGACATTTACATTCAATTTTGGAAAAAAAATGGTTGGGGGGCTTCTTCCTCATGCTCTAACAGGCTCAAATTGGGCAGTTTAATCCCACATGGTTTACAGATACACTTAATCTGTGCAGTGCCTCTTAAAATAAAGAGTGAGAAAGTCACAGCAGCCAGATAGAAAATAAACAGAGAAAAAAGACCTGATGAAGGCCTGTCCAAGACCACCTGTGGGCTTCCAGCTGTCACCATAATGGGGGCTTCCCAGGCCATGCTCCAACCAGGGTGGCAGCTTTATGGCTGAGTGCATGGGTTAGCTGTGCTGTGCTGGCTGCACCTCTAGGTCTCCAGTCTCTTCCACAGCTGTGATGGAAGTCACTCTCACTAAGGCCCATCCACTGCATCTCTGATGAACTCCTGGACCATGCTTCAGGGTGCTGCCAGAGTTTTCTCTGTAGTCAGCAGGCAGTCAAATTGTGTGCTGACCACTATTGATCCCAGGGTGGGAGGAACCCCAGCCCTGTCTGCATTCACAAAGCTATTTCTAACAGCTAAATTTACATGTGAATATATGCTGCAGCCTAAACTCAGAAAACATAGCTAGGCATAGTGGTGCATACTTGTAATCCCAGTACTTGGGAGACGGAGACAGGAGGATCCTGGGTTCCAAGCTAATCTTAGAAACTTAGGACCCAGTCAGCCTCTGCAACTTAGTGAGACCCTGTTTCAAAATAAAGAATAAAAATAGGGCTAGGGATGTGTCACAGAGGTTGAATTTCCCAGGGCTCAATCCCTATTACCAAAAAAAGAGAAAAGAAAGAAGGAAGGAAGGAAGGAAGGAAGGAAGGAAGGAAGGAAGGAAGGAAGGAAAGAAGGAACGAAGGAACGAAGGAACGAAGGAACGAAGGAGACAAGAAAGAAAGAACTGAGCTGCTTTATTTATCTGGGCTTTCTAAAAATTTGGGAGAGCTACCACTGGTAGGTTTCTGGCTATGGGGGTGGGGTTAAGCCTCCACCCCCATGGTATGACCAGGAGAACAAAGGAAAGTTCTCCACCACCTCAAATTAGTATGCATGAGAAGCTAGGTGTCTGCTGCTGTGTCTGGAAGGAGCCCATGACCCCTCCCATAGGTGACTGATAACAGCTCACATCATGGCCTCTGCTACTGGTCAAGCTCACAAAAGACTGGGTAGATAGATGTTTAAGTTTAATTTTTTCTTGTAAAAGCTTGTAAGAGAATTCTATTTTCTAATGGGATTTGTTCTTTTACACTCTAAAAGCTAATTCTGAGATTCTAGGAAGAAGAATAAAAAACACGAATCTTCTTATGCAAGAATATGTGCAAAATATAGTTTTTATTATAAGAAATATGATCTTTTCACTTTTTTAAGTTTATAGATTTTTACAAATTCCCCCTGGGTTTATGCACATATATATTTTCTGTTTTGATTTATTTTGTTTTTTTTTTAATTTATTTTTTTCTCTAGCTTTAGACTTTCTAGATCTCTATCCTTTTTTTTCTTTCTGTCTTTACTCAGCAGCTATTCAAGGGTTAATTATTTGATTAGTATCTAAATATTGTTTGTTTGTTACCTGTGTAATGTGTCTGTCTACATGATATCACAAATTATCATGTTAATAAAGTTGGCGATCATAAAATAAAAAAAAACATAAAATAAAATGCCTCTGAGTTCATGTAAGGTAAATAAGACTAAAAACTGAGTAAATTTAAGATTTGTTTATGAGAGTAAAATAAACATGTCCTATCATGCCTTTTCCCTAGGTAAATAGTCAATCAAAATTATGTTTACCTCTGTAGGATACAATGTTCATTGCTCTTAAAGGTTTTTCTTTGGCAAGGAAAAATTTTTAAGATACTAATGATGTTTATCTGACATTTTAATTTTTAGGAGTAATTTGTAATTTAATTATCAAATTGGGTAAGTGCAATAATTAAAGCTTTAAAATGGTGTTGACTTCTTAGGATCTAAAATAATATTGAGTCTATTAAATTGACTTTTAAGTTGTTGGTATATGAAAAAAACAATACCATAAAATGACTTTGATTTGGGGTTTTACTAAAAGACAACAAAAGTTGCTGGAAATCAGGGTCAGTATGTAATTTTATATGCATCGTTTGAGGAAAACACCTATATATTCTTTTACCTGAGCACTCTAGAAATTTAACAATGATGATCAGACCAATTAAACATTCCTTAAAAATATTTAGCTAATAAAGATGGAAATGCTAGACATTCTGAGTTTCATTTCCTTACTGGCCATCATCCTAGGTAAAACTAAACACAGGTAAACTGTGTATACATCTTTTTGGCAATAAAGGGAGTTCACCAACAGGTAGCAATACATGTTACATTTACCACAGTGCCTGCAGTCATCAGGGCACTGGTCTCATGGCACAATGACACCCCACCATAGATACATCATATGATTCTGGCAGTTGTAACTAGGTGCCATCCTGATGACAGCCCACCTCAGATGCATTACATATGTATCTGGTGGCCTTAACTAGGTGCCAGCTCACTGACACCCCACTATAGATACTTCACATATGTATCTGGAAGTCATACCTTGGTGTCAGCTCTTTTTCGCACTAGTAAGCATTGATAAACTCAGTAGATGTGCCTTTTTTATGGCCATGCATGACATGGCCACCGGGTAGTCCGGGGAATGCTTTGGGACAAATTGCATTTATGGAGAATTAAAATATTTCTCCTCTGTCTTTCAGATGGGAAATGGCCCATCTGCTGAGCCTCCCAACACCTCATTAAATCACTAGTCTTTTCTGTGCCTGAGTTTGGTAGAATAAATCAAAAGAGGATGGCCACCAAAAAAAAAAAAAAAAAAAAAAAAAAATGCAACTAGATCTGTTTTACAAGAGGAAAGTAAGGGATCTAAAGTTTCTATTAAGAAAAAATCCAAAGCTGTGCCAGCAAGGTAAATACGATATTGTCCTGCTAGCCACACTAACAAATAAATAATTGTAATACAACCAGAGCCCCCCCCCAAAAAAAACCTCAATAAATAAAAGGAATAAGGTAATTATTTAAAAGGTTTTCTAAAAGTCACATGAAATGCATTGATTCTATGGTTAAAAATATTTGGTCTTCTTAACATATTGATCTGCCTTTGGTAAAATTTTACAAAACAAGTCTTAGAGAGCAAAAATGTTACATCTTATTAAGACAAATTCCTGCATCTTCTGCTGTCTATTGACAACATTTTAGATATTTGTATTCTAAAAATATACAGGACTTCTAAAATACAAAATATAAGATTAGTAAGCTAATGACAATGGTGATAATCTTTCCAAGTTTATATTTATATGATCCTAATTGCATTATGATCATTTTCTTTATACAAAGATACAAATGAGACTTATTTTATTCCTAAAAATCATCACTTCAGGCCCCTCAAACTCTGATGAGTCATTTACTTCCCAAAACTGGGAGATCATGAAGGCCCCAGAGGCTGGAATCCTCAAGCACATACTCTGCAAAACGGAGGGTCACCAGAAAGAAAATGTTCTCTGTGCTTCAAAAAAAGCCAAATGGTCAGGGAGATGAAGACGTATCCTGGTAGATGGTACAGCTGGTAGAGGTAAAGCCTAACCAAGCCCCTAAGAGTAAACCTGAGGAGCCTTGACTGATCTTAACAATACAAATATTAGAAAAACTTATGTTTTCCCAACATTGGGCTAACTACTTGGTCTTGAATACCCAGCAGGAAAGTATAACCAAAAATAAGCATGCTATTCTAGAGTAAAGAAAGAGTCATACTCATGGAGCCATTTAAAAGACCACCCACATAATATACCAATCTTCTGACATTAGCTCAACCTTATATTTTATGTCACAATTTCTAATATTACTTCTGCTTTTAGGTTCACACACACACAAAAAAAAATAAATAAAAATATGGCATCAATGCCCAAAACTTCTCTCCAGTTAAGTCCTTAAAAGATTCTGTAAAGATAAACTTGTCAATCTTGATATTTTACAGGTCTAGGACCATCAGATATGACAAAAAGTGGATATTTCCATTTCTGTACACTCCTACAGGATCTGAGTCCTGTTCAAAACCCTACAGACAAACAATCTGCTTCAGCTAAGTTAAAAACAACATGCTTGGTTTTTTCAGGCACAATGTTATATATAGTGACTCATGGTCTACACAAATGAGTTTGCTGTCTGGCCTCCAATTTAAAATGCTAACAGTTGGATGATCCAAGGTAAAGGGTTATAAAAGCCATGATAGTGAGCTATCTTGTTTAATGTATAATATACTAATGTGTCTGTTTTTCATGTATATATCCATTGAACCACCATGAATGACTTTGAGCCAAGATAACCAGACTCCTTCAGCCCCCCAGATCCGGATGATTATGAAAACAAAACATCATATAAAGAATTCCTTCTTTCATGATCCTCTACATCATCCATCCCCTGAGACCCTAAACTACAATTCTCTGGCAGTGCCTCTTACCGTCTTGAAGCAGTTAGAGCAGCCTTTGACCCATTTTCCTAACAGTAGTTAGGGTCACATCATCAGAGGGGGGACATGAGGCAGGACAGAGGACTTGGGAACAGGAAGAATTAAAGCTGTTATCTGTTCACCTCTTCCTATGAAGTTAGGGGAGGTAAGCAGGAGGGTGAGAGACTGATGGATACCAGGGAATCAGGGACCTGAACAGCCCACAAATAAGCATTCAAATTAAGTATCAGCTTCATGCACCTCATGTGCCTTGTTTGCTTCAAGAAATCAAGTTGAATGATAAAACCGATACTATCTAATCTTATGTAAGAGTACTGTATGAAGATTGGACAGTGATGAAATAACTAAATGATATATTTCACAGGAAGCATTTCCATGTTAAATAATGCATAGTTGTATATATTTATCTTGATTACTTTGGTGTTTGGTTAGTGCACTTAGGTAACAGTTTAATTCATTTAATTTTTCTTAGAGTTGTGTTGTAAAATATAGTAGATATTAGATACATATCTTGATAAGGAGAACAACAAACTTTAGGACATGATTAAGGCATAAGGATACAAGAAGAATTCATCTCTTAGTTGTCTTCGCCACAACAATAATTGCTGAAATCCAAATAAAAAACATTTTTGAAAAATATTTCCTTATGTGTGTGACCTAATTCATAAGTATGAACTATTCACTGAGGGACAATAGATAATTTATTTTTTCCCTTGAGCAAAATATCCCTTAAATTTTTCATAAATTTCAAATGTTCACACATATAAGTTTATATCCTAAAGTACAATCATCATTCTAAATATTGCCACAAATCAAATATAATAAATCATATTGTCTCTTTCTACCAAATTGAAAGAAATTGGTGATGTGAATAATTTGATTTTCTTTCTAGTTAACTTAAAGTAAGGTAGAGATGAATAAAAACTATTTTATCTGCTTTTCTATAATTGAAATATCTTTGTGCTGCTTATACTCCATCTCTCCATAAAAATTTTATTTACCATATAACTTTTCTTTTGATGAGTACTTTAAAACAACATTTTTGTCTATAATGAGGGTAAGACTTATAGTGATCCATGTGGAAAACCTCCATGTGGCACATCCAAATCGATAGTCAATACTATCGAATACAAAGAATTCTTAAGAACTAAGGAATAGACTAAACCTAAAATGATCCATAAGAAAGTAGAATTTATTTAAAAAGCATAATTTTTTCATTGTATCATTTTTTATCCAATTTCTATACATGTGATGTTAAAAATACAGACCTGTTGAAAGGAGGTTTACATATCATTTAGTTATGTAGCCCAAATGTAATCACTTTCAAAATTTGAGATGTTAATTTTTAATATTTCATGTATAAAGCATAATTTTGCCATAAAACAATCTAATCTTATTTCATTATTTTTCATTGTGCTTTTGATCATTTTGAGGTGAGAGTTCCAATTTTTCTCTATTTGCATATTAAGGAATAAAAAATCAAAATGAATTTTTATTGACTTGCCTTTATGAAAGGGTAATATCACTCTTTTTTTTGACAAAATTGAGGACATGCTGCCCCAAAAGTGATATGTTGGAATTTGAGAAAAGAGTAGAAAAAGAAAGTTCATTCTATGATAACAAAACATACAAAAAAGAAAATTCTATGCCCTTCATCCAAACTAGGTTATGAGGCTTGTCTTCCAGTGATACTCTTCCTATAATTGCAAAAAAGGAACAGCAACATTCTTGAAAATAGACGCAAGAGAAATATGGATAAAAATATTTTCTCAGTTAGCTACTATTTTACTAGTATTATTTTTACTGTATAATATAATATGTATTATCCATGTTTATTACTATTTTATCATATCCTTTTGTCTTTTAATCATATATCAACAGGACTTTAGTGTCCATATTACCTTGAGACTTCATTTCCTAAGGCTCTCATGTCACATAAAAATTTTATTAAATATATTTGTATACTTTTCTCTTCTTATTCTATCTTTTATTATAGGTGCCTAAGCCACAAACCTACTGATGAGTAAGAATTATTTCCTCCCATACACTCCACATGATCATTTATGTGTTCAATTTAATAAATGATTCTTTGAGAAAAAGATTGTCTAAAGGAAGCTTATAACACACTACAGTTTATGTCAGTTGATAAATCTCTTTTGGTAGTCTATCACACTTTACTACAAATTTTTAAAGCTCTTTTAGTTTTGGATGACTTTTACTAGTTTACTGCATATCAAAGAAACATTTAAAAGCTAAGGGTGTAGCTCAGTGGTAGAGCACCTTTCTAGCATATGCAAAACCTGAACTTCAATTTGTAGCAACACACACACACACACACACACACACACACACACACACACACACACAATTCTATGTAATTATGCAGCCCAAATAGCCCAAATGCAATCATTTTCAAAATTTGAGATGTTAATTTTTAATATTTCATGTACAAAGTATAATTTTTCCATAAAAAAATCTAATCTAATTTTATTATTTTTCATTGTGCTTTTGATCCATTTGAGGTGAAAGTTCCAATTTTTCTCTATTTGCATATTAAGGAAGAAAAAATCAAAATAATTTGTTCTTAACATTTTATTGATTTGCCTTTATGAAAGGACAATCTCACTTGTTTCGACAAAATTAAGGGCATGCTGCCCCAAAAGAGATATATTGGCATTTGAGAAAAGAGTAGAAAAAGAAAGTTCATTCTATGATCTTCTCGACTTTTCTCCCTTGAAACAAAATATACAAAAAAAAAAAAAATTCTATGCCCTTCATCAAAATTAAGTTATGAGGCTTGTCTTCCAGTGATACTCTTCCTATACTTGCAAGAAAGGAACATCAACATTCTTGAAAAGAGAATATTTATATACATTTGGCATATCTATAAAGTTCTTCACATTTGAGAATGATTTTTTCTTACTTCAGTTCATGAAAGAAAAAATCCCTAATTATATACATTTGGGCAACATTTTTCTTCAGTTCTAAAGATACTACATTGATTGCCTTCTGGCACTTATAATATAGGAAAAGTTTTATGTCATAAAAATTTTATTTTAATTTTTAGTAATGATTGCTAATGACTCTACCAGAATTTTTAGGGGATTGCATTTTCATTTTTAATTCTATAACTAATGAACATGGGACAAATACTATGACAAGAAGGATAATTATCAATCTGAATTGTCTATTATAAGACTACCCATAGGCCAAAGCTTTTTATTTATTTTAATTTTAATTCTTTTTTTGGTGCTAGGGATTGAAACCAGAGGTATCCTATCGTAAAGCTACAATTCCAGCCTGATTTTATTTCTTATTTGGAAACAGGTCTCACTAGGTTGATGAGAGTCTCACTACTTGCTGAGGCTATCTTGAACTTGTGATCCTCCTCTCTCAGTCTCCCAAGTACTGGGATTACAAGCATTTGCCACAAAGCCTGCCCTAATGCCAATGTTTTTAATGTTTTTCTAAAATTTCTTGTTGAGTCTTTCTCTTGCCAACCTCCTATTATAATTTGGATCTGAAATGCACCCCTCGCCTTGGTCCCCAATGTCTAGAAATAAGGTGTTGGAGAAGGGATTTTATGACGTGGGCTCTATTCTAATCATTAGATTATCCATTGGATGGATTAATGATTTGAATAAACTACTGGGTGATACTGATAGGCATGCAGGGCATGTTTGGAGGAAGTAGGTCACCAGGGGTATGCCCATAAGTACTATATCTTGCCCACACTTCTCTCTCTCTTTCTCTCTGTAGTCTGCTTCCCCACTTCCATAAGCAGTACAATTTCCTTTGTTATGCCCATCTGCCATGATGTTTTGTCTTGGAGCCAGTTCATCATGGATTGAGCCCTCTAAAATTCTGAGACAAAATAAATCTTTCCTCCTCTAAGTTGTTCTTCTCAGGTTCACAGAAATGAAAAGTTGATGGACACACCTTCCTAATTATACTGACATAATTATACTACTATGTGTTGACTTATACATTCAAGATATTATTCATTGACTATCTGTTCAGAATATTATCATTAATATTACTACCTACACATTTCCATCAACACTTAATATTTTTGATATATATGATTTAATAGTATTGATGATATTTATATCATTAAGCAATATACTAGCACAAACTCTAAATGATCTGGGTTTTTAGTTTGCTCACAAACAAGCATGTAAGGCTGTAATAATTTCAAAAATAGTTTGTCAAAAATATGAAGGAAAATATATTAGTTGTTGCAATAATAGTAGCCAAAGACTTATTGTTTGTGCTTATTCCCTGAGCCCACATTCCTAACAGGCAAAATGATAAGGGCCAGACAATTCACACATGTTCAATGTGGTGCTTTATAGGACAAAAACCTGATATTAGGCAGACCAATATTATATAAGGGGATGCTACCAAACTTACTCACTCATTGTTTCAATGAAAACCATTATCTTGATTATACTAGGGAGTAAAATATTCTCAGAGGAGACATTACCTCTTTATTTCCAAGCTGCTTGCTAAAAAAAAAAAGAAAGTCCTTAAAAAAGAGTTCAAAGTAAGGAGTTGTTAATGCATTTGTTCAGAAGATATGCAGAGGCCTAACCACAGCAGGACTCCTGGCACTGTGGTCTCCAGCAAAGAATCAATGCAATACCTATCAAAATACCAATGTCATTCTTCACAGGCCTAGAAAAATCCATCATAAATTTAATATGGAGAGATGAAAGAACCAGAGTTGGGAAAGCAATACTAAGCAATAAGAACCATGCATGAGGTATCACAATTCCTGAGTTCAAATTATGCTATAGAGCTATTTTAATTAAAACATCATGATATTGGCACAAAAGCAGGCACATAGACAATGGAGCAGAATAGAAAGTACAGAAACACATCCACATTATTATAGCTAATTGATCTTCAACAAAAGGTTCATACACATAGGCTGGAGAAAAGATAGCCTTTTC
Source organism: Graphiurus murinus (assembly GCA_004027655.1). Lineage (NCBI taxonomy): Eukaryota > Metazoa > Chordata > Mammalia > Rodentia > Gliridae > Graphiurus > Graphiurus murinus. The sequence goes on along the minus strand of PVLC010008318.1, from coordinate 2,988 downwards.
AACAAATGGTGCTGGGAAAGTTGGTTATCCATTAGTAGAAAAATGGAACTAAATCCATACCTTCACCCTGCACAGTACTCAATTAAAAATGGATCAAAGACCTAAAAGCTAGACCAGAGACAGTTAAGCTACTAAAGGAGGGCATAGGTACAACACTGCAACACAGGTAGGCACAGGTAGATACTTCCTCAGCAAACCCTCAAAGCTCAGGAAATCAAAACAAGTATTAATAAATGGGATGGCATTAAATTAATAAGTTTCTACAAATCAAGGAAAACCATCAAGAGTCTACAGAGAAAGTCCATGGAATGGGAGATCTTTATTAGCTATCCCTCTAACAGAGGATTAATATCTAGAATATACAAATAACTTAAAAGACTTTACACTAGAAAAAAAAAAACAAATAACAAAATCAAGTAACGGGCAACTGAATTGAATAGACACTTAACAAAAGAAGAGATATAAATGGGCAATAGATACATGAAAAAATATTCAACATCATTAGCAATTAGGGAAATGAAAATTGAAACTACATTGAGATTCCATCTAAACCTACTCAGAATGAAAATAAGCAAGAAGTCAAATAACAATAAATTTTGGTGATGATGTGGGGAAACTCTTCTACACTGATGGTGGGATTGTAAACTAGTTCAATCGCTATGGAGATCAGTGTGGAGATTCCTTAGAAAACTGGGAAAGGATCTATCATATGATCCAGCTATACCACTCCTGGGTATCCTTCCAAAGAGGTTGAAATCAGAGAACTACAGGAATATATGCATATCCATGTTCATAGCAGCACAATTCACAATACCTAAATTATGGAATCAACCCAGGTGTCTATCAACAGATGAATGAATTATAAGACTATGAGAAATATACACAATGGAATTCTACTCAGCAATAAAGAAGAATAAAATAATGTCATTTGCAAGAAAATGGAAGGAGCTGGAGAGCATTATACTAAGTGAGATTAGCCAGTCACAGAAAGTGAAGGGACATATGCTTTCTTTAATATGCAGAACTTAAGGAGTAACTGGGATACCAGAGGGACTCTAGATAACAGAGGAGAAAACTCACGAGCCAGGAAAGTTGTCTAAGGGAAGAGGAGAGGAAATACTGAGGTTCATTATTGGAAATACTAACATTGACTATGTGTACATATGTGAAAATCACAATATCAGTCTCAGTCCTCTGTATGGGAAGAGGGGGAGATAGGGAGGCAGAGGCTGCATCAAGTGCTGTGTCCATGTATGTCAATGTCAACATGATTTACATTATAGATGATAATGTACCAATAAAAGCACATTAAAAAAAGAAGATATGCAGAAAAGATGTTAGGCCAAAGAATAATTTTATTACTGACTGTACTTGAAATTCTAATATTTGTTTGAAGGATTTATATATTTTATGACTAGCAGCTGACTGAAGCAATTATTACATTTTTTTTCTTTTCTCTGTCACACCATTTTGATGTTTTTATTTCCTCTAAAAAACTATAAAGATATGTCATTTATAATGTATTCCTCAATTATATTTAAATGTGCTATGCTTTAGTTCACAATTGAAGGAAATCTAGTGGTAATTAACTGAGGATTTAGCTTATCTCCCTTTCCCTTCAAATTTTCATCAAATTTATAGAACTAAACTCTATTAGTAAGAAAGGGTCAATGCATTTCTAGAAGAGAAAGAGGAAATGAAAGAATGTTGTTGGCTAAAATGAAACAAACTGGTAGAAGCCAAGGTTATATAGAATCTGTATCCATGGAAAAAGTAGAGTAGCATAACAGCACTCTAGACATGTTCTAAACTGATAGGCAGAAAAGTAATAGAGTCAAAATAGTGGAATTTAATAAAAGTTTCTATACATATCAATTGTAACTCTCATTGATCAAATGCCTTCTCTTTACCACTTCCTCCAATATCTACTAAAACTGAATTAAGAAGTATAACAGCTACTGTAAAAATTAAATAAATTATTTTAAAATATGAATAATACTGCCTGGCAAGGTGATATATGCTTGAAATCTCAGTACTTTATGAGGCTGAGACAGGAGGATCTCAGGTTTCAGGACCACCTCAGCAAGTAGTGAGACTCTCATCAACCTAGAAATATCCTGTGTCAAAATTAAAATTAATATATCATGCAAGGGATATGGCTCAAAGGTAGAATGCCCCTGAATTTAATCTTCAGTTCTACACACACAAAAAAAGAATATTATCCAAAGTAAAATTGATGACTTCAGAATTTAGGATTTTAGTTTGTAATTTATTGTAGCAACAGAGGTATTTAACTTCCTAATATTCTTGAAAAATACTTTTATTTTTATTGAACTTCTGTGAAAAGTTATGCATCCCTTCCAATATAGATTTACATATTCTATTATTTTTTTCCAGTCTCAAAAATAATTTTTTATCCAGGAGTGGTGGTGTATACTTTTTTATTTGTTTGTTTTGTTTTGGTGCTTAGGACTAAACCCAGGGGAATTCTAACTCTGAGATGTACCCCCCAGTTCTATCTTATTTTTTTTTTTTGGAACAGGGTCTTACTAAGTTGTGGAGGTCCTAAATTGCTGAGCCTGCCTGTGAACCTGTGATCCCCCTATCTCAGCTTCTCAAGTACCAGAATTACAAGCATGTACCTACCACCACACCTAGCTAGATGCATGCATTTAATTCCAGTTTTGGGAAGGCTGAGGCAGGAGGATTGAAGATTCAAGAAGAGCCTCAGCAACTTATTTCCCAGTTTTCAGCCTTTTCCTATGGCTATTTCATGGTTTTGGCATTTCTTTTTTTTTTTTTTTTTGCGGCACTAGGGATTGAACCCAGGGGCATTCTACCTCTGAGCTACATCCCCAGCCCTATTTTTTATTCTTTATTTTGAAACCAGGTCTCACTAAGTTGCGGAGTGCCTCACTAGGTAGCTGAGGCTGGCCGCGAACCCGGATCCTCTGGTCTCAGCCTCCCGAATGCTGGGATTACAAGCGT